>PVKM010019805.1:0-23901 GCA_004027735.1 Carollia perspicillata | reverse complement strand
TGGGGGTTCAATGAGGCTATTCTCCTGCCCCTCCTTCTTCCTCTACAGGGGTCTACCACATGACTAGTGACATGCCAGGGGAGGAAAGCTCAGGCGGGGGTCCAAACAGCACAACCAGTGATATAAAAGATCATGCAATACGCTAGTGGGAGAGGCGACCCTGGGGACAAGGTCCTTGTTTTCCTAGGTTTGTCCATTGCTAGGCACCTGGGGCTATTGGCCCTGGTGACCTTCTGTACCTAGCCCATTGTCCTGGTTCTGTTCACGTCTGTCTCCCACAGCATCAGCGTGATTCATCACTGGTAATATTACTTTGATCCAATTCTGACACCAATTCCTACGTGTGTGGTTTTTTCCATGCCACCAGGTAATTGACTCAGTTCTCCACAGACACTGACCTGGTGGCCTGCAAATTCAGCTCAGATCTGACACCATCTACCTGGAGACAGCGTCAGATTCAGATGCCATCCCAAGTCCCGGCGGTTATCTGGGCTTCCCACAAACCCCTCCCCAGGTCCAGAGTATTTGTTAGAGCAGCTCCCAGAACTCAGGACGCTCATTTACTACTTGATTACTAGTTTACTACAAAGGATATTAAAGGATATAAATCATCACTAGCCAGATGAAGAAATTCATAGGATCAGGTCCTGAGCAAAGGAGCTGCTTGTCCTCGTACAGTTTGGGGCCCAGCACATGGATGCATTCTGGTTTACCAACCCGGAAACTCTCCAAACTCCCTCTTCCCCATGCCCCCCAGGGGCGGGGGGTGGGTGTGGAGGCTTCCTTGCATAGACATGATTGATGCAATCCTTGGCCACTGGTGCTTGATTCAACCTTCTGTCCTCTCCCTTCCTACAGGTCAGGGGGTGGGACTGAAAGTTTCAGCCTTCTAATCAAGGTTGGTTCCCCAGGCAACCAGCCCCCATCCTTAGGTAACTGGAGGGAGGGTGTTCCCAGTCTCATTAACATAACAAAAGACACCTTTTCCACAGGTTTTAGGAGCCCTGTTCCAGGAACATGGACAAAGACTAAATATATATATTTCTTATTATAAATCATAATGTCACTCTTGGTCACTTAGTTAAAGTAGTGTTGGCCAGGTTTCTCCACTGTGATGTTAGCATTTTCCCTTTCCATGATCTATTGTTAGAAGCTCTTTGTGGTTTTAATTTGCAATTGATAATGACTAATGATGTCAGATATTTTTTCATGTGCTTATTTTTCCTCCATATTATCTTCTTTGATGTCCAAATTATTTTTTAATTGTGCTGTTTAATTTCTCATTGATGAATGTTTAGAATTCTTTATAAATTTTTGATGCATTTAAGAATAAATTATAGACACCAGTGTCCCTTACTTCAGCATACATGTCAGTAACTAGGGTTGAATGTCTTTACCCGCAACGAAATACACAAACCTTAAATTTATATTCTCTGAGATTCGACAACTGACAGTCCTGAATGCTCCAAACCACTGTCAGGACGTAAACCATTGTTCACTGGCTTTGATGACTGACGTGCTGACTGTTGCAATCTGTTTGGAAAGCAGTGCTTTAAACAATCTCTAGCTGTAGTGCAAGGCCAGGGCCGAGGCTCTAGGTT
The DNA here is from genome assembly GCA_004027735.1 of Carollia perspicillata. NCBI lineage: Eukaryota > Metazoa > Chordata > Mammalia > Chiroptera > Phyllostomidae > Carollia > Carollia perspicillata. The sequence goes on along the minus strand of PVKM010019805.1, from coordinate 22,300 downwards.
GTGAGCATAGGATTTGCAAACCTCTCTCGCTTGAGTTGCTTCTGGGGCAAGAGACCGCCTTCCCCACAGTGTGTGAGAAGGGCCTCCCCTGCAGACTGCAGGGGCCACCCTGGGCTTGTTTCCAGGACGGCCTAACCTTACTGCACTGCGCAGCCCAAAAAGGCCACGTGCAGGTGCTGGCGTTCATAATGGAGGACCTGGAGGACGTGGCCCTGGACCGTGCTGACAAGGTGAGCATGGTGTCAAGGCTGTCCTTTCCATTGGGCCTGGGGCTCCTGGGGCCAGCTGTTCCCATTCCTCGTGTGTGTCCTTTGAGCTATGGCTAGGGCAGGCTGGACCCCACCTCAAGGAGCTGCTGGTTTGGAAGGGGCATTAGGGCTCAGATGAGCAAGGCAGAGGCAGAAACATGGTCAGTTCCTTCTGAGAGGCTCTGATAATGCCTGGACAGGTTAGAGAAGGGAGCCGCTGCTTTCTGCTTCTGAGAGGAGGTGGCCTGCGGTGAAGGAACTGAATTAGGTCAGTAAGGTTAGAAAAAGCAGGAGGGCATTCCAAACGGCAGAGAGAGCATTGATAGAGCTTTAGAGGTGGAAAGGGGTTGTTGGGGTCCCTCATGGAGATCTTTACCCCCACCCAGGACTCTGTTCCTTATTCAGTAGGTGGCAGGCAGCCACAGGGAGATTTCAGTGGGGAGGGACCTCCTAGCCGGGCCTTGTTGGGAAGTTGTGTCTGGGCTTTCCAGGCAGGGTGTGTGGGGTGAGGGGAGGGAGGAGTGTCTGAGGCAGGAGAGGCCACTGCAAGCCCAGAGTGGTTGAGGGAATAGTGGCCGGGTGGGCAGGGCACAAAGCTTTGCTGTCTTCTCTTCCCGGACAGCTGGGAAGGACAGCGTTTCACCGGGCTGCTGAGCACGGGCAGCTGGATGCTCTGGACTTCCTTGTGGGCTCTGGCTGTGACCACAGTGTCAAAGACAAGGTACTGTGACCGTGGGCCCCAGGGGAGGGCCAGGTTCTGGGCTCCTGCTCTGGGTGGGTGCTGGCAGCTCACCTGTGACTACTTCTGACTCCAACTTGTTGGAGGGGCAGGCAGCCCAAAGATCGGAGAGGGTCCGATGTCCATCCGGCAGGCGCTCTTTGAGCACGTGCTATGGGCCAACGCTGAGCTCCAGGTGAGGAACACAAAGATGCCCGAGACACAGTTTCTTACTCAAAGAACTCAATGGCACAGTCCTTGTAAAGAGCTATGGTCCTGTGTTGGGAGTCAGGACGGCAACTCAGATTGGCTGGTAGTGCTGCCTGGAGTGGATTCAAGAGGACTGGATTCCGTTGGGAGCATCTTTTTCGGGGATGTGGGAGGAGTTGGGGGGGTGGTAGCCACACACACCTGTGGCTATTTGCATTCTTTGTTGTTCAGTAAGTATGATTACGGACAAAGCAGAACAAGAGCACTGCGGAGGGAGCACTTTGTTTGGGCTGTATTTAACAAATCTGAGTAGGGGTGAGGAGTGGAGACTGGGAGGGACTGCCCTGCTATGGCTCCTATCAATGGTCCACAGTGAATCATTAGGCAAATACATTGCAGCAGATTCTAAACAATGCTTCTAACAAAGGGATGAACTCCATTTTTAATTTCTGATTCCTGTGTGTGGAAAGAGAGCTCACAGACAAATGTACCACGGGGTCTTAGAGCTGGAAGGCATCTCCAGCAGGGCCAGTTCAACCTCTCACACAGATGTGGAAATGGGGGCCAGGGAGGAGGATACTGTAGCCAAGGTCACGCAGCAAGACAAAGGTCGAGCTACGTTGAGAACCAGCATCCTGATGCCTAGCCTTGTGCTTCGCCCTCTCACCAGGCTGTCTCCTGGGGCACTGAGCCCACAGGCCCACACTGAATCCATCTGTCCTCATTCACCCTCCTGGGGTGAAAAGGCTGAGTCGAGTCCTGAGAATCTGGCCAACTTCCTTCATTTTGGAAACGTGGCTGGAAATGGGCATGCTCGATGCCAGGCACAGGGCTCGGGGACGGGATTACAGAGAGGGGAAAGGACAGGCCCTGCCAGGACACGGCTACCCAAGAGGTGAAAGACGATTGTGCTTGGGGCCCAAGGAGAGCAAGAGCACCCAAAGTGGAAACAAGAAAAGTCCAGCTTGGGTGAACTAGCTCAGAACCTTGCAATCAGAAATTCCAGAAAGACACATTTAAAATTGCACAGCCCTGTAAAGTTTGATGTTTTCAGATGAGCAATATTTTCATTCGGAACTTCATCTGGGGAGGGTGGCATGGGAAGCTTTTGAAGGCTCTGACTCCTGCTAGGACCCCACCTGTCAGAACACCACTACGACATGATGACAACAACACGCAGTGTGACGCAGGCGCTGTAATGGGAGGGGGGCTTTGGGGGTCCAGAGGAAGTGACTCATTTCCCTGGGAACAAGGAGGGGATGCCGAGAGGCTGGGCACCCCCACAGCAGAGGACACTGGGCCCAAGGCCACGCCCTCCTTCCATCAGGCTCTCCCGCCTCTGAGCACCCCCGCCCTGCCCAGGCCAGGCAGAATTCAAGTGCCCCGTTGGGGGTCCTTGCCACCTGCAGATTCAAAGGGCAGGACGTGGGTGTTTATAACCTGGAAGGAAGGAGCGAGCCCTGCCCTGTGTCCGTGGCCTTGCTAGCTGGGAGCGCACATCGGGCCCTGCTCCGGCTGTTTGCGTTTCTTTGGACACAGAGACTTCACCCTGAGGCCACAGTCCCACAGCCTGCTCCCTGCCCGCTGCAGAGCGCTGACTAGCCCACTGCACGATCACCCGCAGGCAGGCGGGAGAGAGGCAGAACAGAGCCGGGAGGAGTTTGAAACTTGACTTTTATTTATTAATATAAGATGATTGTCATCATAAAGGAAGCTTAATTGTTTCATCTGTGATCCCAATAAGCTAGTCATAGCTGTTCTGTGTATGTGTGAATCTATCACGAGAGAGGGGGATATGTTTTTAACTATTTTAAGTACTGCTTGGGCTGTGGTATATGTTCACATCCTCAACGGGTCCTTTAAAGATCTGTGCCCCGCTGTGAATGGCCCCTCCTCCTGAAGGCACAGAGACAGGCCAGAGGGGGGAGGAGCTTGAGCCAGGAGGTCCCCAGGACTGGTTCAGTTAAATGTATCCCAGCGGCCTCTGGGGCGTGAAGAATGGCCAAAGCTGCATCTTCCCTTCTGGGAAGGGTTCCTCCTGTGGGTTCCTCGGGGGTCCTTGCCCTGGCCTCCATCTGTGGTTCCTCTTTAGGGGCATACCTTATCTCTGGGCACTGCCAGCGGTCCTCCTCTGCCGGGGCCCCTTCCACAGTAAGATCCCTTTAACCCCAAGCAGGCTGCCCTTGGGGGCGCCACCTCTGATACAGAAAACATTGTGCCTTGCCCCCACCCCACGAAGCCACCTCTCTCGGCTCTGTCACTGTCACCTTTGGACTTCTCAAGTGTGAGGCAACTACCAGTCCTTCGGCTCTCAAGTTCCAGGAGACACACGTCAAGCTCTCGTCACATTATCACTCATTGAACAAATTCCTGTTGAGTGTCTGCCATGTGCCCAGGTCCTATTCTAGGCATTGGGGAAACTTCAGAGAACAAAATAGAAATCCCCACCGTGTGGTCCTTATGTTCTAACAAGAGAGTCAGACAGTGAACAAGGAGCAAGCTTACACATGAGTGCTACAGGCAGCAGAAGGCTGTGGAGAAGAGGACAAGTTGAGCAGAGTGGGGATCAGGAGGAGAGGTGCGAACTCCCGTTATAAACTGTGGTCAGGGCGGGCCCATTATTCAATGAGAAGCTAAGGATGTCTTGAGCAAAGACCAGGAGGTGAGTGACTGGGCCAAGTGGCTGCCTGAGAGAGTCTCTGGAGTCTCAGCCTTGAGCAGAGGGAGAGGTTGGTGATTTGGGTCGCTGGTGAGGGATCAGCTTTAGACAGAAGCATGGAAAGTAGGGATTTTCTAAAAAGTAGTGTGTCTGCCTTGAAATGCAAGGGAAGAAAGACCAGGACTTGGCCCTTGAAAGTGCCCCCAGGCATAGTTTTTGGCCCAGCCCTCAGGGCTGCAGCTTGTCATGGCCTTGCTTGGAGACCAGGAGATGTCACTTCCCCTCTCTGGACCTCAGTCTCCATGCCTGTATAAATAAAGGCTGGCTCCAGCAGCCCCAGAGCCTGGGAAGCTCTGTGACGCTTCCGCCCCCTTCTTGCAGGAGGGGAACACGGCCCTTCACCTAGCCGCTGGCAGGGGCCACCTGTCTGTGCTGCAGCGACTCGTGGACATCGGGCTGGACTTGGAGGAGAGGAATGTGGTGAGTTGCCACCTGGATGACGCGGAGATGGGTGACATTCACTCCCCGCCTTCAAGGAACCCACCGCCCATGGTTCAGCCTGGTGTTCCCTGGTAGAGGTCCCGAAGCTAGGAGCTGAGGACAGACACTGGGTGCGGCACAAATAATGCCCTTTTTAATTACAGAATCTTTTATTGAAAACCATAAGCATGTAGTTCCGTAACATAATAGTATCACACTCAAGCACACCATATGACATTTTAGGTGAAATGTTCAAATTGCTGTCCATCTCGTGTGGGACATTCACGTACCCTACCAACCACACTCAAGCAAGCCTTCCTTCTGCCGGACCTTATATGTTCTTGAACTAACAGCCCACCAGGAAAAGCTAAGCAGTGGCGTGAAACTCCAGGCTTAGTGGGGCACCGGGCAGCATGGGGGTCGACCAAGCAGCTCAAAGAAGGGAGAAGTCTCTGTGGCCAGCATGGTCAGGGACGGCTTCCTGGAGTAGTAAGGAATAGACAGAGTAGTACGAGGCTGCTTAGAAGGTGAGAAGAATTGGGAGCAGGGGGCGGAGGAGGGGGTGAATGTACCACAAGCCCCTCGAAGGTGTGGGGCTCAGGGAACCGCAGATAACCAGGTCACTGTCCCCCGGTAGCTGGACAGTGCAGAGCTCAAAGGGTCCTGGAGCCTGGCATGAGGGCATCCTCTGGTCTCAGGGTCTGGCCTCAGCCTCCTGCCGTCCTCATACCGCTCCTGTGTCTTCTAGGAAGGTCTGACCGCCCTGCACGCAGCCGTTGAAGGAGTCCACCCCGACTGTGTGCAGCTGCTCCTGGGGGCCGGGAGCAGCGTGAACACCCTCACCCAGGTAGCCGGGCCTCCCCACGACCCACGTCTGCCCTGGGCTGCTGAGCTGTGACTGTGTCAACAGTGACAGCCGCAGTGATTTCTGAACATTGTGTGCACAGAGGCTATGCGGCAGTAGGCCCAGGTTCTGGTCTTGACCTCGCCACCGCTGAGCTGTTGTGATCTGGGCAAGTGACTTAACCCCTCTGAGCCTCTTTTCCCAACTATAAAATCGGGATGATGTACACTTACTTGTTTACATTGCTGTGAGGATTAAACCTAAGGGTCAGGGGCACAGTGTTAGGGGCATAACAGGAGCTCAACACCTGTTTGCGTCTCCCTGTTGTTGGGCACTGGACAGTTCACAGAGTGCCTTAGAAGAGCGCCCCCTATTTTGCAGGTGAGGAAGAGGCAGCTTACAGAGGGTCAGTGACTCTCCCAGGTCACAAGCTGGTCAGCAGCAAAGCCAAGTCTGAGAAGCCTGTGGTCCCGACTCCAGAGCTCAGGGAGGCTTTGCTCCACCCACTGGGCGTCCTCAACAGGAGGCCATGGTGTGACTCTGGGACCAGCCCCTTCTCTCCCTCATCACTGCGCTCCTTAAGTCAGCCACTCTCAGAAAGGCTCCCCTGTGTCTTGGAAAGGAGGGCCATGGCCTTTACCTTGGGAGTCGGTGTTTTGGGGGCTTTTTTTATTTCTTGGGGTTTTTTTTTAGATCAATGAAAAATAGACTTTTTGGCTGGTTAAATTGCTTCAGGGTCTGGAATTCTTTATTTGTTCCAAATTTTAATAATAAGGCAAAAATAAATAATAGCAAAAAGTTAAAAAACAGAGGAATTAAAAGGGTATGCTACAAATATTTATTTGACATGAAAGAAAACAGTCAAGGAGAAATAGAAGAAAAAAGATAGGAGACATACAGAAAATAAATAACAAAATGGAAAATGTAAATTTAATAATATCGGTGTTAAGCCGCCCTAAGTGTCAATAATGCTTTACAAGCCACAAAACACTTAACTTACAGAACTCCCTTAGGAGGCATGGGAGCCAGTAGCTGGGGGGGGCAGGTTGGGGGACCCTGAGCCCCAGAGGGGGAAAGTAGCTGCCTCAGGTCGCCAGCCGCGTCCCCTCGGGGCTGCTCTTTGGGCAGCGAGGCCCTTTGTCCGTGCCCAGCGGAGTCTCTGTACTGGGCGGGTTCCGAATCGAAGGAAGCGCAGGAACTTAGAGAAGGGGGGGCTGCGTCCGGCTGACTGGTCGCTGGTGGGGTGGGGGCTGCCCACTTCACTGGGCCTCGTGCTCTAGCCTTGGCCTGAGGTTTCTGGCAGGGGCCCCATTCCGCCTTGAAATTCCCACCCCTTGAAGCTTCGTACAGCAGGGTCTCCGAGGAGAGGCACGCCTATCGTGACCGTACTTCCCATGGGGAGGCGGACTAGTTCCCACCCACCCTGTGCACTCGGGCAGGACTTTGTGAGGGTGCCAGCTTTCCTGATTTGCCCTCATGTTGGCAAGCTGGGACAGTTGGTCACTTGGAGGGGCCTGCCCGGCACTGAGCAGATGTGTCTTATGTGAGATCCTCGTTGGGCCAGAAGTGGGCTCTGAGTGGAGGCGAGCACGTAGAAGCCCCGTCCGGGAAGAAGGCCTCGCCCCAGCCCTGCCAGGGACAAGCTGGGACAGCCTGACCAGCGCCAGCCCGCAGCGTGTGCCGAGTGGGCTTTGCTCTGTGCTGGCAAATCTTGTTTGTCCCCATCTTTGAAAACCGGCTCCCCAGAGTCCATGCTGTGCGTGTCTTTACCAGCTAAGGAACTGTGCGGGCTTTGGCCTGTGCTCTGGAGTCTGTGACAGGAGGCAGGGAAAGGCTGAGCTCATAGTGAGCCCCTGTCACTGGTCACCAGGCCTGGGCAAGTCACTGATTTACTTAGTGTCAGAGTTTAAGGGGGGGTAATAGACCGGGGATGGGTGGGTGGGGGTGTGAGAGAAAATGGCATAGTGAATTCCAGTAAGCCCCTCTGTGGGGGGTCCTTAGGAAGGTGCGCTGATTCCCGTTTTCCTCTAGAAAGAGCAGAGCTGCCTCCACTACGCAGCCCTCAGTGGCTCTGAGGACGTGGCCCGGGCGCTCATCCACTCAGGGGCCTGCACCAACGTGTCCGATCGTGTAAGTGTGGGGGCCTGGACTGAACGGTGTCCTCCTGCAAAGTCTTCCGTGACCTCATTGATTGGGGTTAGGGTTGGGGTCAGGGCAGCTGGGAGCCCGTAGGAGAGTCAAATAAGATTCCAGTGGAACGGGTTTGAAGGTAGCTCGCGTTTCCTTCCCAGCGAAATATCTGCTTGCGCTCTCCTCTCATTTATCCATTGGATCTTAGTAATGATCTTATTACAGATTCAGTCTCTCGGTTGTTCTCTTTTTCCTGTTATGTTGCAGAACATGCAGTATAGCATAGGCAACAATATAACCTTGCAGCTAAGACGCGGGCTTTGGTGTCAGACGACCTGGCTTTGAGGCCTGGCTGTGCCACTCACAAACTGAATGACCTTGGGCAAGTAGCTTTGACCTTCCTGCGCCTCTGTTTCCTATCTATATGTACTGTTATTATCGCCATTACTTAAATGAGGAACTATCAGTTGCTTAAATTAGAAAGAGGTCATTTCATATATCTGAAATAGATATTTAAAAGTATTGTAAAACCACAGTTCCTTGGAATATAGAGAAAAAAGGCATCCTCAATCCTGACACCCCGGTAAAGCAGTAACTTCTCTCTATTCCCTCTCTGTTTCCCCTCGTCTGTACAGTAGCACCTCCAGCTACAACAAGTCCAGGCTAAGGCAGCGTTCGGGCAGGAGGATGCTTTTTTATTTTTCCCCATCGAGACACCAGTCCAGTCCAGTCAAGCCCGCCCAGCCCAGGCACCCAGTGTGGCTGCATAGTTTTCCTGGTGGACATTTTTTAGGTGCTGACCATGCCTGATGTGCCTCAGTGTCCGCATCACACATAATGATCCTCCTCTGTTGGATGTTTAAGGTAGTTCTGACAGAGCCACTATGAACAATGATTTCATGAATACCTTTATGGCATAACTTTTTATTTCTTTTGCATTATACTTGACTTCTCCAAACAGAAGAGGGAATTTGAAGTCAAATGTTGTGAACATCTTTCCAGCTTCTGCTATGTACAGCGAATCACGTCCTACAAGTCTTGTGCCAGTGCACGGAGCCGCGGCAGAGTGTGGGCCGCGTTTCCTGACTCGCACGCCAACATTGTGTATTAAGTTTTACCTTTTCTCCCAATTAAAAAAAAAGTCCATAGTGTACACCGGGGTTCACTCTTAGTGTTGTGCATTCTTTGGGTTTGGATAAATATACGATGACATGCACCCACCATTATCCTACCACACAGAACGTGACCTAAAATTCTCCCGCGCTCTAGTCATCCCCCACTTCCACTGCCCGACCTCTGGCAGCCACTGATCTTTCCGCTGTCTCCATGCATCGCCTGTTCCAGAATGTCGCTTGGGTGGATTCATGCAATGTGTAGCCTTTTCAGATTGGCTTCTTTGCTAGGTAACAGGCAGTTATAGTTCCTCCATGTCTTTCCATGGCTTGGCACCTCATTTCTTCTTGGTACTGAGTAATATTTTATCGTCTGGATGTGCCACGCTTTATTTATTCATTCACTTGCTGAAGGGCATCTTAGTCACTTCCAAGTTTTCGTAATTATGAATAAGGCTGTTATAAACATCCAGTGTGGGTTTTTATGTGGCATAAATTTTGAACTCCTTTGGATAAATACCAAGGAACACGATCACTTCAGTGTATGTTTAGTTTTGTAAGAAGCTACCAAACTGCCTTTCATGGTGGCTGTACGATGTCACACTCCCAGCAGCGATGGATGGGAGCACCTGCTGCTCCACATCCTGGGCAGCTTTGTGACTTTCTGTCACTCTAAGGTGCTCTGGACTTAGCCTATGTCAATCCCTGTCCCAGTCCTAGAATCAGCCATTTCTCCAGGGAGCCCCGGTGCCTTTTATTAGAGAATGTGTATCTTGCTGTTTTATCATAGCTACATCTTTAAGATCTTTCCATGTAAGTATATATTTTAAAACCCATCCTCATCCTTTCTTATAGCTGTATAGTATTCCATTGCATGGATGGACCATAATTTATTAAATTGTTTCCTCTGCAAAAGTGGATTCTAGTCTTTCCCTATTACAAACGATACCACAACAAAAACCTGTGCATATAACCTCCCATGTCTGTGGGTGCATATCTGCAGAATAAATGCCTGGAGGTAGATGTATTGGGTCATGTGGCATGTACACTCACACTTCCTGTGCGTGTGGCTCACTGTATCACACAGACTGTACCACCACTGACTGTATCAGTTTACACTCACGCCAGTAATATAAGGTGGTGCCTGTTTCCCCACGGCTTTGTCAACACTTCGGGCAAAACCTCTGAATCTGTGCCAATCTGATGAGTGGAGGATTTTGTCTCTCTGTAGTATTAATTTTCATTCCCCCTAAGAGTCATCTGCCTTCCCTTTTCCATCCAATGTCTGTTTGTATCCTTTGACTATTTTTCTCTTGGGTTATTCTTTATTTCGTAATGATTTGTAGGAGCCTGCTGAAGGCCATCCATGTTTTTTCAGTTTTGGACTATTATGGATACAGCCACTATGAACATCCATCCACATACGGGTTTTTGTATGAACATGAGTTTTCACTTCTCTGGGATAAAGGCCAAGAATGTAATTGCTGGGTCCTGTGGTAATTCATATTTAGTTTTACAGACAACCCCGAACTGTTTGTGCAAAGAGGCTGCACCATTTCACATTCCCACCAGCGATGTCTGAGGGACCCAGTTTCTCCACGTCCTTGTCAACATGTTCTCGCTGTTTTTTTTTTTATTGTAATGATTCTGATAGGTGTGTGGTGCCATCTCATTGTGGTTTCACCTGCACTTCCCTAATGGCTAAGGATGTTGAACATTTTCTCATGTGCTTTTTGACAGGTGAGTGTCCTCTTCAACGAGATGTCCAGTCACATCTTTGCCCATTTTCTAATTTTTCTTTACTGTAGAGGTTTTTAAAAGAAATTATTTATTTATTTATTTATAAATATATTTTATTGATTATGCTGTTACAGTTGTCCCATTTTCCCCCCTTCACTCCCCTCCACCCTGCACACCCCCTCCTACTGTAGAGTTTTAAGGAGTTCATTATATGTTCTAGAACTAGCCTTTGTAAGGTATGTGATTTGCAAATACTTTCTGTTGATCTGTAGCTTGTCTTTTCATCCTCTTAACAGGATCTTTAGCAGAGTAAAACATTTTAATTTGATGAGGTCCAACCCATCAATATTTTCCTTCTGTGGGTCATATTTTTCATGTCAACTCTAGGAACCCTGCTTAGTCCTAGATCCTGAAGTTTTCCTCCTATGTTTTTGTCTAAAAGTTTTAGAGTTTTACATTTGAGTCAGTGGTCCGTTTTGAGTTAATTTTGTATAAGGTGTGAGGTTTCGGCCAAAGGAAGCTCTAATCTGTTTACTTGTTTTGCCCGCGGAAGGCCCACTGCTCCAGCGCCGCCTGTTGAAATGGCCGTCTAACTCCCGCCACTGAGCCGCTTTTGCGCCTCCGTCAGAATCAATAGGCCATATTCGTGCGGGTCTCTCCGCCTTTTCTTAGCATGCTATTCACACTGTATTTCAGTTTTTTAAAAAAGATCTTAATTATTTATTTATGTTTAGAGAGAGGGGAAGGGAGGGATAGAGAAAGGGGGAGAAACACTGACGTACGAGAGAAACATCAATTGGCTGCCTCCCGTGTGTCCCTCCCTCAGCCGGGGACCAAACCCGGAATCCAGGCTTGTGCCCTGACTGGGAATCCAACTGGTGACCTTTCACCTGGGGGGACAACGCCCAACCCACTGAGCCACAGCCGCCAGGGCACAGTTCTGCATCTCTTAATAAACTTTTTATATTGGGATATATTTAGTTTTACCTAAAAGTTGCAGAGGTAGTGCAGAGAGTTCTCATGTACCCTACATCCAGCTCCCCTGCTGGTACCACCTGACATTGCTATGGCGTGCTTGTTACAATTCATGAACCAATGCCAGCTCATTATTGTTAATGCGAATCCATACTTGTTTCAGATTCCTTCGTTTCTGCTTACTGTCGTTTTCTGTTCCAGGACCCCAGGCAGGACAGCACGTTCTGTTCAATTGTCCTGTCTTCTCGGGCTCCTCTTGGCTGTGCTCTGACTTGCATTGTTTTTGAGGACCGGGACTGCTTTGAGTAGTACTTAGGTGTTTTTGTAGACTGTCTCCCAACTGGGACCTGTCTGATGTTTTCCTTCCTCGTGATTACACGGGGTGACGGGTTTTTAAGAGGAAGAGCACAGAGGCGAAGACTCACGTGGGTCACACCAGGTGAGGGCACGTGCTGTCGATACCGGACGTCACTGCTGATGCTGCCCCTGATCGCCCGGCCGAGGGAGTGTTCGTCGGGTGTCTCTGTTACGAGGTTTCTCGTTGTCTCCTTCCCATGCTGCACTTTTTGGAAGGAAGTCACCATGTAAGGAATGGGGAGTTTTATGCCCCACCTCCTTGAGGGCAACATAGCTACATAAATTATTTGGGATTCTTCTGAGTGGGAGATTTGTTTTTTCACCTCCATTTACTTACTTATTCAATTGATCACTTATTCACATCAGTATGGACTCATATTTATTCCACACTCTGCATTATAATCCAGTATTACTTAGTTTTGTTGCTCAAACTGTTTCAGCTCTGACCCTTTCAGTTGTCTCCTGTGTTCCCTGACCCAACCTCATCATCGGGATTTTTTAAAATTGACTTTATTTTCAGAGCAGTTTCAGGTTCACAGCAAAACTGAGCAGAAGGCAGAGATTTCGCACATGCTCCCTGCCCCTACGTACTCCGAGCCTCCCTTCTTACCCACACCACCCACATAACTGTACATTTATTACAGTTATGTAGGGGTTTTTATCTTCTATATGATTTTTAAAATTAATTCTACTAGAGCTTTTTTAGGAGAGTGGATTTTAACTATTTTAACCAGTCTACGTTAAAACAATCACATTGCCTTCAGATAATGGTATCATTAAAATCTTCTTTTCCAATATTTATAAACCTTTCTTCCTTGTCTTAAGCTAGTAATGGCAATAGTGGGCATTCTTGTTGTGTGTGTATGTTCCGTTTTGTAACCTTTCTGTACTCGTTATGTGATGGTGTTTTTCCACAACAGTATAGATCTATACTATCAATTTTATTAGCTTTGTACTGTTGCACAGTAAGTGTGTCACGGTATCACCTAGAGAAGAGGACGCTGTGGCAGAATTCCCCTTTGTCATGCAGTCAGTGGTCACAGGGGACCATAGTGGAGGGAGTCTTCCGGCCTTGGACTGAGATCACAGCTGGCTCTCTCCTTCATTTCTTTCATATATAAATAGGTATCAGGCCTCTACCCAGATGCTGTGGGTAGGAAGTTCAATAGCACAAGGTCTCCATTAGCTGTGTCCTTTGGCAAGCTGTGTAAGTTTTCTGAACCTCGGTGTTTCCGTGTGTGAGGTGAACGTACTAATAAGAATACCGTCCCTATATGCTTTCTAGGTTCATGTGTGGGTTAAATGAGATATTAGAGAACATTAAAGTGTTGTTGTTAGAAGGGACCTTAGCACTTGCCAGGTGGAGAGTAGCAGAGAAGGGAAATGACTTGCCCAAAGTCACACAGTGAGTTCCTGGCACAGAAAAGTCTCAAACTTGGGTCTTCAGGTCCTCAGCCACCTTGAGGTTCAGTGTTTGGACCCCAGGGATTCAGGCTTTGGGGCTGTAAATGCCTCAGGACACCCACCAAACTTAGAAGCACTATTATTGCCCCAGCACTCACCTGCGGCAGGGCAGTCCTGGGAGGGACCCAGCCATTGATCCCTGTCTCCCCCGCACTGCAGCAGGGAGCCTCGCCAATGCACCTTGCCGTGAGGCACAACTTCCCCGCCCTGGTTCAGCTCCTCATCGATGCCGGCAGTGACCTGGACACCACCGACAATGTAAGTGGTGGCAGAAACCGCCTGGTTCCCATGGAGCCTCTGGGCACCTGCCCGGGCTGGCAGCGCCTGGCTGCAGTCTACCAGCGTGACCCAGAGCTGAGAAACTGCTTCTGTAGGTTGTAAGAAGCTGTTTGAATATTCGTTGAAGGTAGCGTCATCTTTATTCACCATTCCCCTATTTTGAACATTCTGATTATTTCCTAGTTTTTACTATGAAACATGTAACACCGCAGTAAACACCTTCCTCTATTCAACCTTTTCCTTTCATTGGTTTTCCCCCCTTGGGGGGAATTCCAGGGCAGGGGTGCCTGGGGAAGTCTTGTGCAATAACTAGAGAAATCCCGGTCCCCGCAACCCACCCCCTAACCCCGTGGCCCTCAGTGCCTGCACCACAGCCTCCTGCAGCGGGAAGTGGTTTGGCAGGAGGTAGTGTGTACTACTAAAATGGCCAGTCTTCTCACGTCCGAGCATTGAGCTTCAAGAAATATGGTAAGAGCTCAGGCCCCAAGATACTCATTGCAGCATCGGTTATCAGTCTTCAGTCTGAAAATAGCCCAACTGCTTAGTAATAGAGAAATGGTTAGGTAAGTCACAGCGCTGACATAGACTATCATGGGGCTATTAAAAATGTTGTTAATCAACATTTATAACATGTGTACAGTGTTATGTTAGGTAGAAAAATAGGTGCACAAGGTATATATGTACAAATATGTAAAACCAGAACCAACAAACTAAGAACATTCTGCATTAAAAAAAAAAGACTAGAAGAAATGTCGTTACAGAGGTTGACTTAGGTGGGCTAGTGAGTAGTACTTCTTTGTTCTTTTTTGTTTTTTTACCAACTTTCCTCTGGTGTCATGTTTATGATTACACCCAGTGTACCCTCCCTCGTGACTTCTTGGAGGAGCTTTGTTAGGGCCCCGCTGGGAGTGTGCGCACTTGGCTCCTGTCCTGGCGTGAAGCCGCAGGCTGCTTCTACACACTCTTCTGTTTCCCTGTCCCCTTGGCTTCTTTCCCAGAGGCGGCAGACGCCCCTCCACCTTGCCGCGGAGCACGCCTGGCAGGACATAGCAGAGATGCTCCTGGTTGCCGGCGTCAACTTAAACCTGAGAGACAAGGTACCTCTGCTCACAACCAGCCGCCCTGTTAAGCTTTCACAGCTCCCTCCTTGCTAGAGACCCTGCTGCAAATGCTGCCTGATCTCAGAGTGTTCAAGGCCTCCCCTATATTGTATACTGCCTCATACGCAGCCTCCTCCAGGAAGCCTTCCTACTCCTCTACCCCTTTCCCCTGCCTCCTCTGAGTGCCCTCAGCACTTGGCCCCCGCCTTTCCTGGTGTAGGGCTCTGATATGGATGTCTTCTGTTTCATGGCTCCATCAGACTTGGAGCACCTGGGTCACTTGGTGGGGAGGGGGAAGCTGCTCAGCACATTGTGCCTCTGGCGTGACAACCTCCTCAGTGGCTGGAGGTCTGAGAAGAGTGAAGGTTTAGTATGAGGCTTGTGAGGGGAAGGGTGTTTGCACATGTGGCCCAGCATGGCCAGCCCTTGGGATGGTGTGAGCAGGGTTAGGGGCAGGACCAAGCTCTGAGGCTAGAGTGGGGAGGGGCTCCCTGCTTTGAGCCGAGCCCCAGGGCAGCTGGCCCAACCAGCAGAGGAACTTCCCATCTTCACACAGGTCCCTGGGGTTGGTTGAGTCAGCATTGTACAGGAGGTCTGGATCAAAGGGCTGGGAGCCTGGGGGGAGGTGGGCAGACACGCCACCACCGTGAGCCCAAGCCTCTTCTCTGAGCTCTGGTTTCATCTGAGAAATGGGGCTGGGAACAGCTATTTCACAGGTGATGTTGAAGAGTTATGCAGGCTGAGTTTCATAAATTCTAAAGAACACAGGAAGTGGTGGTTGGAATTACTTTTTGTAAGATTTTATTTATTTTTAGACAGGGGGAGGGAGAAAGAGAGAGGGAAATATCAATGTGTGGCTGTCTCTCACTCACCCACTGCTGGGGACTTGGCCCGCAACCCAGGCATGTGCCCTAATTTGGGAATCGAACCTGTGACCCTTTGGTTCACAGGCCAGCACTCAATCCACTGAGCCATGCCAGCCAGGGCTGGAATTACTATTATTGCCTTATTCTGCCTGTGAGTTTTCCACCTCCCTTGTCAGGACCAGATAGCCTCTCTACTCTCTGGTGTAGATGGCTGGAAACTGCTTTCTCTGGGCAGCCGGGTTGGTAGTCGCTGCCACAGGCTCCTCCAGCTTCCCTTCTCGCTTCTCACTTGCAGCAAGGGAAAACCGCTCTGGCGGTGGCCGCCCGCAGCAACCACGTCGTCATGGTGGACATGATCATAAAAGCTGACCGCCTCTACAAGTGGGAGAAGGTACCAAGACCCTCCCTGCACTTGGTCTCTTCTTGTAGGAAAGGCAGCAACCTTGGCTCCAGGTGGAGCTGGCTTTGACCGACTCAGGGGCCCCTCAGGTTCCATGCGGGGTTGTTAGGGAGGGTCTGGAGATGGGGGCTCAGCCAAACCACATTGAAACAAGCCTGACTGAGGTTCACCCCCTTGTGGAGGGATCTGTGGACACTGCTATGGCCCCGGGTTGATGGATGAATACAGGCATGCATGTGCATGGGAGAAAAGAGATGGCCAGCTGGTGCCAGCTCACTGCCCTCTCCAGGCGAGTGGAATTACTGCTGGGGGCGTTGTATTCAGGGAACATTCAGAGCCCAGGAGGGAAGTGTGCTGGGAGTGATTAGTGACTCTGCCGCAGAACTGGGAGGGAAGAGTGGCTGGTGTAAGGCCGTGTGTTTGCTGTTCTAGTGGTCAGCAAATGGAGGTGGGGTAGGGAGTTTTGGGGGTCTTTGAGGGTTGTTTTCATACAGAGGAAATAATTTTTTACATTTACTTCAGTTTTAAAAATTAATACTAATTTAAAAAAACGTTAATTTATTACAAATTTAAAAACTAATTTTTCTTAAACTTTTAAATTAATTTTATAAGTCTTATTATTCTATTTATACAACCTAGTAAATTTTAACAGTCACGTTAAAAGAAGGCTTTCGATTACGTATGTATAAATTTAGTTAATTAAACTACCATAAACATTTTAAACCAAATGAATAAATCTAATAGATTTTCTTTTTAAGTACTTCACATGCATCCTAAATTTTAAAATTATTCTAGTAAATCTGGTTAATTAAACCTATAAATAAAGTGAATTTCAAATATCCTAAACATTCCAGTATTGTTTATAAATGTAGTGAACTTCTCTACACCTCTAAAATAAAAAAGTCTCTTCTAAAATCAGTTGGTGGACAACCAATTTCAATAGGAATCATGGGATATTCTCTTTCACTGACATGCAAGATTCTCATACACATTACAACCTCTTTTTTTTTAATTTTATTTTAATTGTTATTCAAGTATAGTTTTCTGTCTTTTACTCCCGTCCCAGTGCTCCCCACCTCCCTCCCATTTCCACCCCCCTTAGTTTTTGTCCATGTGTCCTTTATACTTGTTCCCATAATACCTTCCCTTTTTCCCCTGAAATTCCCTCCCCTCTCCCCTCTGGTTACTGTCAGCCTGTTTTCTATTTCAATGTCTTTGGTTATATTTTGCTTGCTTGTTTGTTTTGTTGCTTAGGTTCCTGTTAAAGGTGAGGTCATATGGTATTTGTCTTTTACCGCCTGGCTTATTTCACTTAGCATAATGCTTTCCAGTTCCATCCATGCTGTTGCAAAGGGTAGGAGCTCCTTCTTTCTTTCTGCTGCATAGAATTCCATTGTGTAAATGTACCATAGTTTTTTGATCCATTCATTTACTGATGGGCATCTAGGTTGCTTCCAACATTGGCTATTATAAATTGTGCTGCTATGAACATTGGGGTACATAGGTTCTTTTGGAATGGTGTTTCAGGGTTATTGGGATGTAATCCTAGCAGTGGAATTGCTGGGTCAAAAGGCAGTTCCATTTTTAGTTTTCTTAGAAAGTTCCATATTGTTTTCCATAGTGGCTGTACCAGTCTGCAATCCCACCAGCAGTGAACTAGGGTCCCCTTTTCTCCACAACCTCTCCAACACTTGTTGTTTGTTGCTTTGTTTATGATAGCCATTCTTACCAGTGTAAAGTGGTATCTCATTGTGGTTTTAATTTGCATTTCTCTGATAGCTGGCGATATTGAGCATCTTTGCATGTATCTCTGCATCCGATGATGCCTTAATGTAACACCAAGATATTCATACCAAAGATGTGATGAAATGATGCATTCCTGTGCTTAATCCTAAACTGCCTCGTTCTTGAAAAGTTCTCAACTAGGGCAAAGGTGCAGTTAGAATCACGAATTCCCCCTCCCTACTCTCAGGCCAATTCAAGAATCTCTGGCCTAGGGACCAAGCATCAGTGGCTCTAAAAGCTCCTTGATGAGCCCAATGCACAGATGCAGCCGAGCACACAGCTCTCAGGAACCGGTCTTTACCTCACCAGGTGAGAGGCAAGCTCACGCACGAGTCATCACCTCACAGGTGACTGGCCGGACACTTGACCAGGATGTAACATGCAGACACCAGGGTGATTTTTCTCACTGTGAGCTTTTGAACAACCAGAATGCTGCATCCATTTTCTTTTTTTTAAAAGACTTTATTTATCTTTAGAGGGGGAGGGAAGGAGAGAGGGAGAGAAGTATCAGTGTATGGTTGCCTCTTGTGCATCCCCTGCTGGGAACTGGCCTGCAACCCAGGCATGTGCCCTGAGTGGGAATCGAACTGCAATCCTTTGGTTTGCAGGCCCGCGCGCAATCCACTGAGTCACACCAGCCAGGGCTGCATCCACTTTCTTTAGAGGGGCTTCCTGGGGCTTTTGTGGGCATAGTTTATGTCAATACATAATTCTTTTGTAACTCTCATTTTATCACCTGCTTTGCATAAAAGAAATTCCATAATCCTACCCTTTAGTACTTGTTGGGATTTGGCAAGACCAGTGCCTGGTTCTTGGCTTGCTTGGTTTTAGCTACAACTGCTGAGTCACTCTACTGACACCAGTGCTATAGAAAAACAAAGAGAAAAGAGAAGAATTGGGAAGCCTTCCTGGAAGAGGTGGCATTTGGGGGAACTTTTTACTGTGGGGATGGAGTCGGGGGACAGAGAGGTAAGGAAAGGAATTCTGGATGGAGGAACAGTGTGAGCTGCTTGTAGTCCAGAGGTCAAGGCAAGGCATTGAGGCAGAAACTAGAGTAGCGGACACTAAGCCTCGGGCCAGTAATGACGCCCTGGTCCAGGGTCATTGGGGAGAGCCTGGCAGAGATTTCCCCTGATTGCTACTTTTGGGATTTGCCCCGCAGGACCATCTCTCACTCAGGGACCCCAGCGATCCCTCTGGGAAGAGTCTGACCTTTAAGCAGGACCATCAGCAGGAAACGCAGCAGCTTCGCTCTGTGCTGTGGCGACTGGCCTCCAGGTACCTGCGGCCGCAGGAGTGGAAGAAGCTCGCGTATTGCTGGGAGTTCACTGAGGCCCACGTCCACGCCATCGAGCAACAGTGGACAGGTACCGCCTTGCCTCGGCAGCTCAGAGCAGCCAGCAGGCGGAGGGGTAGGGGTGCTTGGGGTGTGTTCAGTTTTCTGTGCTTCTGGGGGAAAAGCCTGTGCAACCCACAGTCCAGCCACATGAAGCCACATGGCATTTCCAGCCCACTGCGTGATTTTTCACTCCTCCAGGCCTTTGCACAGGCTGTGCCTCCTGCCTTTCCCTCCCCACTGATCTGTGAACTTCACCTTCTTCACGAATCAGCCGGAGCTGATTGCTGTCTTCATACAGGAAACTAAAGGCACTCCCCGTAAAAAGAGGGGCTTCCATTGCTACTATTACTTAACATCAATTTGGAAATTTGGGCCTTGGTACTAAGGCATGAAACAGAATTAGGAATAAGAGCAAATATTGGAAAAGAAGAGAGAGACTTGTTAATTTCAGATGCTGTAATTATATACACAGGCAGTCCAGAAGAATCAGCTGAAAAACTCTTAAAATAAAATAAGTCAATGAAATAGCTAAATATATCATAAAATACACAAACACTATAGTATTCCTATGTACCATTAGCAAGTGGGCAAAATATATAGAGTATTTTTTAAAAGAGATTACATTTTCATTAACGTGTGTTTGTAGAAAGAGGTATGACTGACATATGAGTGAAACAATAAAAATTAGTTCAACCACGAAAGAAGACTTGGGTAAGTGGAAGGACATTTTGTATTCCCAGCTAGAAAGTGTCATGTAGAGAGATTGATTTTTCCCAAATTACATTAAAACTTTGATCCAGTTTTAATCAAATGAATATAGGAGGTTTTTGAAACTTGACTGAAGGATTCTGCAGTCTACACGAATATTTTGGGGGAAAAAATGAAGAGAGTCTAACCCAACCAGACTAAAGTGTTTATAAAGTTGAAGTATAGGGTTGGCCAACAAGCCCATTACAGTTTTTTTCTGGAAAATAAAAGACACATTTTTCATTTTCACCAATAACTTTATTGGTTTGGATATTCTGAGTAACTTGGCCATCTCCAGCTATTGGCTTCTAGTGGGTGGAGGCCAGGGGTGCTGCTAAACACCTTTAATGTATAAGACAGTCTAACAGCAAATAATTATTTGGCCAAAATGTCAGTAGTACCAAGAAACTTCACAAACCACTTTTGACACATTTCATCAGTCACAGCACCTCCATACACTGCACAAATCTTTTTTTGTGTGTCAGTTGCGTTTTTACATTTCTTGAAATATTAAAGCATAACATGCTGATAATGTTGTGGATTTTCTTCCATCTTCAATATTAAAATGGCTGCACCGAAATTCACCGATTTTGATAAGCTTTTTTTAATGCATGCTAATATGACAGCTGTCACAATACAGTCTAACACAATTGTTTCAAATGAAGTTAAGACAACTAAGCACTGCTAGAGCCATTGAACAGAAAAAGACTTTTTGGCCAACCCAATAATTAATATAGAGAGAAACCTGATGCAAAAATATGCAAATCAATCAGTGGTGATCAATCACAGATGATAAAGGAACACCGGGGGCAAAGGCTAGTGAATAAATAGGTCAAACGAGACTGCCACGCCAAGGGCAGCACCATGAGGAAGTGCATGCTGAGGGCACCCAGAGGGCCAGAAGGTCAGAGGACACAGTGAAAGGACGGACCTGGACCCCACGGCTGTGTCTGCCATTGCTGTGCCCGAGTGTGGGGGTCCCCAGCTGGGAACCCCCAGCTGGGAGAGCAGACCTAGTCACAGAGTTTAGTAACAAGTTAACACCAGCAGCAGCGCTGAAGAGTGTGAACACTTATTTTTCAAACACGGTTGTGTGTTGGCACCCAGGAAGCATTAACACCCAGTCAGTGCCTAGGCTACACCCAGACCCAAGTTTTTCGGAATTTCTGGGGGTCGGGGGGAAAGACCCAGGTGTCAGTACTTTTTAAAGCTTCCCAGGTGTTCCTAATGGGTGCTTTCGGTTGTGAACCCCTGGTGCAGGGGAAAGAACATGGCCAGCTCTGTCCCCGACTGGGCAGTCTTCTCGTCTGTAGAACAGGGCCACTAGCACTCCAGGCAGATTGTCCTGAGCAGCCAAAGATGAAGTGTGCCGTCATGAGCATCAGGGTGCCACAACGAGAGCCAATCATTTCTCTTAAAAGTGACACCAACAGCATGCATGGCAGATGCTCAGGAGAAAGCCTGGGTGTGGGGAGGTTCAAGGCTCCCCAACACAAAACCTCCACCTCCACCGCCCCATCCGAGGCTGCTCTGATCACCCCCACCCCCACCTCCGTCCCCTGCTCTGGGCTGAACTCTGCTAGAGCTCATAGGGCCTGGTGTTCGGGAGGCAGTACAGGGCAATGTAGACACGTGCTGAGACCTGGCTCGTGCTAAGCGGGCCAGGCTGGCTCTTTCTCCCTTTCTCTTTCTTCTCCTTCATGGTCCTCAGGCACCAAGAGTTACCAGGAGCATGGCCATCGGATGCTGCTCATCTGGCTGCATGGTGTGGCCACGGCGGGTGAGAACCCCAGCAAAGCGCTCTTCGAGGGCCTCGTGGCCATTGGCAGGAGGGACCTGGCTGGTAAGAGCACCCTCTGCCCAGCTCCTGCTTAGGGTGGAGCTGGGCCCCAGGGTCCAGGCTGTATGGCCCCCACTGGAATACAGCAGGTCCTTCCAAGGGTTGTGCAAACCACAGTGCCGGGGTGCTGGCTCTGAGCCTCCCAGACTCCTGGTCCCTCCTCTGCCTCTTTCTGGAACTCAGAGCCTTGGGCAAATCGCAGTGCCTCCTGGCCCTGGTTTCCCTGTCTAGGCAAAGAGGGTCTTGGCCCAGGTGACCCCTATAGTATTCACAGGGCCAAAGACAATGACACTACCATCTCTTCCTCTCCAGGCCTCTATACTTTGATTTTTTTTTCCAGTTTGGAATAAAGCTGAAACAGCCTGCAAAGTTCTTTTTCACAAACATTAAGACACTTGGACCAGAACTGGCTCAGTATGAGTTGAACCAGTCAGATCTCGAAATGTCCAAGGCCATCACAACTTTTGAATTCTAGCTATTAAACAAAAAGAATGAAATAAATAAACCATCATAATGTCCGTTGGCATAGTGTTCACGGGACAGCTGCAGAATGGGGATCAGGCAGTCGCCAATGGTGATGAAGGCTACATTAGTTGTGTGGCAAGGAGGAAAAACATTGGTGGCAAGTTATGGAGGGGAAAAGGAAAGCCTGGGCACGCTGCTGTTTCACAGCTGCCACAGGCAAGACAGGAAAACAGGGGCTGCAGAGTGGAGGAATTGGGCATAACTTTTTCTTTTCCCAAGATGTTAAATAGTATTTTTGCTACTTTTAACACAAATTCTGGCAGCCAATTAAGCCCTAAAACCAGCCCTGGGAGGCAGAGCTTGGGCAACGTGAGGCAATAGAGTCTTGTCTTTTGCAGAAAACATCAGGAAGGAAGCAAACGCTGACCCGAGCACCCCCAGGAAGTGTGCAGCCATGTGACCCGAGGGGCTGGACTTTCAGGAGCCTGGGACCTCAGAGCAGGGGCCGCTGAACAGAAGACAAGCGCCATTTAAGGGCTTCA
>PVKM010019804.1:0-24113 GCA_004027735.1 Carollia perspicillata | reverse complement strand
GTAAAAATACATTGTCTTTTATATTAAAAATAATGTAAAAACACATTGTCTTTTATAAAAGTAGAACACTTCAGATAAATGTACTGTGCCCTTTGACCTCAGCCTGAACCTTGTTCTACCTTACTATTATTAACCATTATTGTGAGTTTTGTGTGTCCGGAGGAGGTTAAAGTTTCTGTGTGAAATGGCTCACTGAATCCTAGGAAGAAATAAGAAACATAGGAATCTTTTTTTAAAAAATATTTTATTTATTTATTTTTACAGATAAGGGTAAGGAGGGAGAAAGAAAGGGAGAGAAACATCAATGGGTGGTTACCTCTTGTGTGCCCCCTGCTGGAGACCTGGCCTGTAACCCTGGCATATGCCCTGATTGTGAATCGAACTGGTCCGCAGGCTGACACTCAGTCCACTGAACCACACCAGCCAGGGCAAGAAGGCAGGAATCTTTTATGTACCAGTGAAATACACGAGTTTCAAGTAACATAAAGATAAAATTTTAATATACATCCACCTTAAAAGAACTGGTTTATGAAATAATGGTAATAATAACAGCAGCTAATATTTACTGAATATTTACCAAGTGTCAGGTCTTCTTTAAGTGCTAGCACGTATGATATGCCCTTAATCTATACAAGAAGTAGGTCAGGAAGGTTGTTGCGCTCATTTCACAGAGGAGGAAAAGGGGCGTAAATGGTTTAGTGATCTCCCCGGGATCATGCAGCTGACATGCCGAAGTTGGAATCCAAACCCAGGTATCTGGATGCAGATTGCGTGCTCTGGATGACTATGTTGTTCTGCATGTGAAATTGGATTAGTATCGAACTTCTCCTCTGTGGCGCTGGAAGTGAGAAGATAGCCAAATAAATGTCTTTTGCAACATCTGTCATTTGTTTGTCGGTACCAGCACACTACATCTTTGTGTATGTAGAAATCAGAAAACGCGCTACTCCTGCACCCTCTCTGAGAGAAGTAAATGAGGAAAATGGTCTCAAGATAGAAGACTATAAAATGTGTTAAGTAAAAACAGTCTAAGGGAGTGATGTGGGAGAAGTGAAAGTTAACTCGTCTTGCTCAGTTATTTAATTTGCTACACTATCAGAGAAATAATAGTTAATCATAAAGTGAAGATGGGAAGCACAATAGAAGGCTTTCTAGGTGATGCAAGAAAAAAAGGAAATGTGGAGAAATGCAGCCAGGCCAGTAAAATAAAAAGGTGAAGAAGGATAAGATATACTTAATATATAGTAGAAAGAAAGATGGAAATAATGAAATGAAATGTATGTCATTGCTAACTATGAATGAGCTAAAATGTCCTCAAAAATCACATGTTGAAAATTACACAGTTAAGGGAGGGGTGGTAGAGAGAGAAAAAGAGTCTGTGTGTGTTAATTAAGTGACAGAAAAGTTGAGAATGATTGGGCAGAGGTAGAGTAGGAAAATGCAAATAAAATTAAGCAAAAGTGGTAATATTAATGTCAGACAAAGAAAAATTCAGGGTCAAAAGCACTGAATAGATGTGTAATTTCAATTTACAATCCTTGAAGATCCTATAATAATCACAAATCTTTTTTTAATAATACAGTTTTTTTTACTTTGATTGTTGTTCAAGTACAGTTTTCTGTAGCAAATATTTTTTTAAATGCAGATGTAATTGGTATATAACATTAGTGTTTGATGTACATCATAATGATTCATTTGTGTACTTGCAAAATGATAAATTTTTTTTCTTGTGATGAGAAATTTTAAGATCTACGCTGTTAACAACTTTGAAGTAAGCCATATAGCAGTGTTATCTTTAGTCACCAGAGTTTTTATAGATTTTCTTGTCTGTGATAAATTATAGTAGTAGAAATGAACAAAAAGCTAGATAAAAATGGGTACTTAGAAATATGTAATATTTTTCCTAAAAAAGAACCTGAAGAGAAAATTTAAAATTGATGTTAGAAATCATATAGAATTGTGCAGTCCAATATGCGGCTAAATATGTAATTAGAAATTTTAAAAAAATTTATTGTATTTTTTGTCATTACCATTTAGTCTCCTTAGAGTCCCCACCTTGCAATCACCACACTGCTTGTTGCCCACGTCCATGAGTCCTTTTTCATTTTCCTGAAATGAAAATAGCTCAGTGAGGTGATAATAAACCTCACTGAGCTATTTCAATAATAGTTATGGAAATAGCTGTTATTTCAATAGCTGGCTGAGCTCAATTCCTCCACCACTTAAACTCCCACCTCACTTAACTGTCATCCTGCTCTCTATCTATGAATCTGTCTCTATTTTGCTTGTTAGTTCAGTTTGTTCATTAGACTCCACGTATGAGTGAAATCATATGGTATTTGTCTTTCTCTGACTGGCTTATTTCACTTAGCGTAATGTTCTCCAGGTCCGTCCATACTGTCACAAATAGTAAAATTTTTTTCTTTTTTATGTCCAAGTAATATTTCATTGTGTAAATGTCCCATAGTTGTTGTATCTCCTCATCTACTGATTGACACTGGGGCTGCTCCTTGGCTTGGAGATTGTAAATAATGCTACAATGAACATAGGGGTGCTTATGTTCTTTTGACTTAGTGTTTTGGGTTCCTTTGGATATATTCCTAGAAGTGGGCTTGCTGGGTCGAAAGACAGATCCATTTTTAACTTTTGAGGTATCTCCATACTGCTTTCCACAGTGGCTGTACCAGTCTGCATTCCCACCAACAGTGCAAAAGGGTTTCCCTTTCTCCAGATCCTCGCCAGCACTTATTGTTTGTTGATTCATCTATGATGGCCATTCTGACAGGTGTGAGATGGTATCTCATCATGGTTTTCATTTGCATTTCTCTGATGATTAGTGACATTGAGCATCTTTTCATATGTCTATTGGCCATCTGTATGTCCTCTTTGGAGAAGTGTGTATTCAGGCCCTGTGCCCATTTTTTAATTGGGTTGTTTGTTTTTTTGGTGTTGAGTTTTTTAAGTACTTTATAAATTTTGGATATTAACCCCTTATCAAATGTATCAGTGAATTTGTCCTTCCATTCTGTGGGTTGTCTTTTTATTTTGTTGACAATTTCTTTTGTGGTGCAAAATCTTTTTGGTTTGATGTAGTTCCATTTGTTTATTTTTTCTTTTGTTTCCCTTGCCTAGGGAGATATATCCGATGAAAAATTGCTATGAGTAATGTCCGATATTTTGCTGCCTGTGTTTTTTCTACAATTTTTATGGTTTTGGGGTCCAACATTTAAGTCTTTGATCCATTTTGAATTTATTCTTGTTTGTGGTGTAAGAAGGTGGTCTAGTTTCATTTTTCTGTACCTATCTGTCCAATTTTCCCAACACCATTTATTGAATAAATTGTCTTTAGCTCATTGTATGTGGTTGCTTCCTCTGTCAAATATTAATCAACTGTGAAGGTATGGGGTTTATTTCTGGGCTCTCTATTCTGTTCCATTGATCTTTGTGTCTGTTTTTATGCCAGTACCATGCTGTTTTGATTACTATGGCCTTATAGTGTAGTTTGATGTTAGGTAACATGATTCCTCCAACTTTGATCTTCTTTCTCAGGATCGCTGTTGCTATGAGGGGCCTTTTATGGTTCCATATAAATTTTTGAAATATTTGTTCCATTTCCGTGAAACAGCATCATTGGAATCTTGGTACGAATTGTGTTGAATTTCCAGATTTCTTTGGGTATTATCAACATTTTAATGATATTAATTCATCTTCTCCTTGAACATAGAATGTGTTTCTACTTATTTGTATCTCCTTCAGTTTCTTTCTTAATTCTCTTACAATTTTCCAAGTACCTGTCTTTTATATCTTTGGGTAGGTTTATTCCTGGTATTTTATTCTTTTGTAGAAATTATGAATGGGATTATTTTCTTAATTTCCTTTTCTGTTCATTTATTATTGGCATATAAAAATGTAACTGACTTTTAGATATTAATTTTGTATCTTGCTGATTTATCAGTTTTAGTAGTTGCTTGGTGGAATCTTTGGGGTTCTCTATGTAGTATCATGTCATCTGCAAATAAAGACAGTTTTATTTCTTTCTTTCCAATTTGGATGCCTTTTATTTCTTTATCTTGTCTGATCGCTGTGGCCAGGACTTCTAGTACTGTGTTGAGTAAGAGAGGTAAAAGCATACAGTCCTGTCTTTTTCCTGATATTAAGGGGAATGTTTGCAGTTTTTGCCCACTGAGTATGATGCTGGCAGTGGGTTTGTCATGTATGGCCTTTATTGTGTTTAGGTGTGTTCCCTCCATTCCCACTTTGCTGAGAGTTTTGATCATAAATGAGCACTGGATTTTATCAAATGCTTTTTCTGCATCTATTGATGTGGTTTTATATTCATGTGGTTTTTGTCCTTTTTTGTTTATGTGGTGAATCCCATTTATTGATTTGGGAATGTTTTACTAATCTTGCATTCCCAGAATAAATCCCACTTGATCATGGTGTATGACCTTTTTGATGCATTGCTGTATTTGATTTGCTAATATTTTTTGAGGACTTTAGTGCCTGTGGTCATCAGGGATATTGGCCTATCATTTTCTTTGGTAATGTCTTTATCTGGTTTTGGAATTAGGATAATGCTGGCCCTGTAAAATGAGCTTGGAGTCTTCCCTCCTCTTGAATTTTTTGAAATAGTTTAAGAAGGGGAGGTGTTAGTTCTCAGAATGTCTGGTAAAATTCCCCTGTGAAACCCTCTGGTCCAGGGCTTTTGTTTGTTGGGAGTTTTTTGATTACTGCTTCAATTTCATTAGGTGTAATCTGTCTATTCAGATTCTCTGATTCTTCCTGATTTAGTTTTGGAAGATTGTATGTTTCAAGGCATTTATCTACTTTGTCCAGGTTGTCCAGTTTGTTGGCACAGAGTTGTTCATAATATTTTCTTACAATCCTTTGTATTACTTTGGTGCTAGTTGTTATTTCTCTTCTTTCATTTCTGATTTTATTTACTTGGGTTCTCTCTCTTTTTCTTGAGGAGTCTGATTATTTTTTCTTTATCTTTTCAAAGAACCAGCTCTTGGATTCATTGATCTTTTGTATCATTTTTTAAAATATTCTATTTCTTTTTTTTCTGCTCTGATCTTTGTTATTTCCTTTCTTCTATTCACTTAGGGCTTTCTTTGTTGTTCTTTTTCAAGTTTATTTAAGTGTCAAGTTAGATTGTTGATTTCAGCTTTTACTTTCCTTTTTTTTTAAAGATAGGCCTGGATGCTATGAATTTCCCTCTTAAGATTGTTTTCCCAGTGTCCCACAGATTTGTATTGTTGTGTCCTCATATTCATTTGTTTCAAGGTATTTTTCATTTCTTTCTTGATCTCATTGTTGACCCATTCATTGTTTGATAACATGTTATTTAGCTTCTATGTCTTTGTGTGTTTTTCAGTGTTCCTGATTGATTTCTAGTTCTATAGCACTGTGGTCAGAGAAGATGCTTGATGTGATTTCAATCTTCTTAAATTTATTGAGACTTGTTTTGTGTCCTAACATGTGGTCTATCCTAGAAAATGTTTCACGTGCGCTTGAAAAGGATGTGTATTCTGTTGCTATGGGTGAAATGCTCTGAAGATATCAATTAAATCCATTTGATGTGGTTTGTCATTTAAGGCCAGTGTCTCCTTGTTGATTTTCTGCCTAGAAGATTTAACCATTGAAGTCAATGGAGTGTTAAAATCCCCAACAGTGACTGTATTTCTGTCAGTCTGTTCCTTTATGTCCATCCAGATTTGTTTCACATACTTAGGTGCTCCTTTGTTGGGGGCATAGATGTTTACTAGGGTTATGTCCTCTTGTTGAATTGTTCTCTTTATCATTATGTAGAGTCCTTCTTTGTCTCTTACTGTAGCCTTGGTTTTAAAGTCTATTTTGTTGGATAAGTATTCCTATCCCAGCTTTTTTTTCTTTTCCATTTGCATGAAATATCTTTTTTCCAACTCTTTTAGGCTGTGTGTATCTTTCATTCTGAGGTGGGTCTTTTGGAGGCAGCATATATAAGGGTCTTGTTTTTTTATCCATTCAGCTACCCTATATCTTAGAGCCATTTAGCCATTTACATTTAAGATGACTACTGATAGATACATATTTAATGCCATTTTAGTGTTAGACTATTTTCCCCTGTTTCTTTTTCTTTCTTTCTTTCTTTCTCTTTTGCTTCTTCTTAAAGCAAGCCCTTTAACATCTGTTGCAGTACTGGTTTGGTGTTAACAAATTCCTTTAGGCTTTTCTTGTCTGGGAAGCTTCTTATTTTTCTTTTAATTTTAAATGATAGCCTTGCTGGGTAAAGTAGTCCTGGTTGTAGGTTCTTGCTTTTCATCACCTTGAGTATTTCATGCCAGGCCCTTCTGACCTGAAGTGTTTTTGTTGAGAAATCAGATGACAGATCTAATCAATGCTCCCTTGTATGCGACTACCTGCTTTTCTCTTGCGGTTTTTAGGATTCTCTCCTTGTATTTAAGCCTTGCCATTTTGCTATTATGTGTCTTGGTGTAGGCTTCTTTTGGCCCAACTTGACTAGGACTCTCTGGGCCTCCTGGATTTGTGCATCCTTTTCCTTCACCAGATTAGGGAAATTTTCTGTCATTATTTCTTCAAATAGGTTCTTGATCCCTTTCTCACCTTCTTCTCCTTCTAGTATACCCATGACATGACGTGGATATTGTTATGCTTCATGCTGTTCAAAATGTTTTCTAAGTTCTCCTCATTTTTTAAAATTCTTTCTTCTTTTTGCTGCTCTGCCTGGGTGTTTTTATCTACCTTGTCTTCCAAATCACTGAGTCAGTCCTCTGCTTCTTCTAACCTATTTTTATTCCTTCCAGTGTATTATTTATTTCAGATATTGCTTTCTTTATTACTGACTGGTCCTTTTTAATGTTCTTTTAAATGCTGTTGAATATCCTTATAATCATTACTCTAAACTTTCTGTCTGATAAATTGCTTGCTTCCATTTTATCTAGTTCTTCTTCTGGAAAATTCTCTTGTTCTTTCCTTTGGGGTCTGTTTCTTTTTCTTCCCATTTTGGATACTTCTTTGTATTTGTTTCTATGTATTAGGTAGACCTGCAAAGACTCTGGTGCAGACTGTTGTCAGATGCTCTTTATTACTTGCCTTGTTCAACCTGTTTGGACCTATTAGCAATCTACAGTGTGTGGCTACCTTCGCTGGGCCTGTTTGTGTGCAGAAAGAACCAGGCTGCACACCAAGACTGACTTATACCAGCACCTGGCCTGGGGGAGGGTGAGCTAAAGTCTCAGAGCTCCCTGGGATCCCGCTTAGTTGTTAAACTTAATCAGTGCTGTAGCCTCAGTCTGTTTTCAGCATCTGGACTTAAGCTCCACAGGGTGGAGCAGAGTAATTCCTGTGGGTGGGGCTCTTGCTTTCCCTCAGGCTGATGCCACTCGGAGAGGAGTGCTCTGCCTGAGCAAGAGGGCACTTGCGTATGGGGAATAATTCAGCACAGGGATCCTGGGGGCTGTTCCTTCAGTTCTCTTCCCAGAGCCACCAGCCCCAGACTTTCCTCACTTGTCTCTGGTCCACTCTGTCCTCTCTGCTGGAGCCCAGGGTAGGTGGCTGTAAATGGAATTTTGTGTGTTGGCCCTTTAAGAGGCTCTCTGTGTCTCCAGCCATCTCTCCCTGGCAGACAGAAATCCGTGCTTTTCACAGCCGAATGTTATCTGGGTTCCTTTCCTGGCTCTGGTGCTGTAGGCTAGAGAGCCTAGCTTGTGGTTGAGACCCCACACTTCTCAGGAGGACCCCCTGTCTGCTAAATGTCCCTCTAGGACTTCAGCTGCCGCCTGTGGGAGCCCAGCCGGCCCTCTTGTGCCTCCTCTGCACTCCCTACCAGTCTCATTGTGATCAAGTGGTTTCTTCTGTCCGTCTGTGGTTGTAAAGCTTCTCTCCAGTTAGTGTTCCACAGGTTATTCAGGATGATTTCTTCACAATTTAGTTGTAATTTCAGACTGGTCCCGGGAGGAGGTTAGTGTAGCTTCCACTTTCTTCTCCACCATCTTGGATCACCTTAATTAGAAATTTAAAATTCATGTTCTTTAGTGCTCTAAAGCTCACTCCTGTGCTTAATAGCCATGCAGGCTGGTGGTTGCTATATTGGACAGTGCAGGTATAGAACATTTCTATTCTGGGAGGAAGTTAAGGTGGATAGCTCTGATCTAGAAGGTACCACATAGGAGAACACTTTATGGACTTATGGGACATAGCTAACTGGTACTCAGAGGAAAACTGGAAGCCTTTAACAACTTGCATTATTTAAAATAAAAAATACTGAAAGTTAGTAAACTAAGTATCCAACTTCAGATATTAGAAAAACAAGAAAATAAAGAGAATTTTTAGTAATAGAAATATTATTTTAAATACCATTTTAAAAGTGTTATTTTTAATAATTCTATTTTTAAAAATAGAAGTAAAACAAAACATAGAAATACTGAAATTGATTACAAAATGTAATGATTCTGAACAGACTATAACTGTTCTGAAGGTAATAAAAATGTATTAGGTGCTATATCGAGATGGTATTCCAGCTGAATTATATTTACCTATTAAAATAGATTTTACTTTTGTTAATTCTAGTAAATTACCAACAAGCTATTAATATATTTTTCTGATGCTAGTATAATCTTATATTAATATTTGGTAAAGGTAATGAAAGCAAAAAGGCCAATTCTTAGATGCAGAAATTCTAAATGAGCTTTTAGCTAATCTAACTATATGCTAGTAAAAGAATAACATCTCCTTGGAATACAAAGATAGTTCATAGTAGGAAACCTATAAACATAATTTACTGCTTTAACAGATTAAAGGAGAAAATCCATGTAATTCTATTGGTGGATGTTGAGAAGGCATTTGATAAAATAATTAAAACACTCAAGTATAATAAGAATTATGGAAGAAAGTACTTCAGTTATGGGAATAATCATAGCACCTACTACAGAGGGTAGTGAAGATTTAAGGAATTCACATATGTGAAAATACTTAGAACAGTATCTGACATATCAAAAATTATTCAGTGTTAGCTCTTATACTTTAAATGTGATAGTTAATTTGTAAAAAAGAGTTGACAAATATTCTATTGAATGGCAAAACAGCATGATTAAAATCATGAATAAGACAGAGTTGTTTGTCCTTACCACTTTATTCAGAACTGTTTTTGAGGTTTCATTTCTCTAAATACAATAAAAGTAGAAAATGAAGTGACTGATATAAATACTAAAAGGGGGAGATAAAATCTTTTAAATTTCAAATGGTATGATTTACATATCTAAAAAACCCAAGAGATGACTAAAAAGATATCACGGTAAATTTAACAAAATGGTTCTGTAGCAAGAAAATTAAGAAAATGACTATATCTTTAATTTAGGATTTAAGGAAAGTCAAAATCACATCTTAAAAATAGTCATCCTTTCTAAAATTAACATGAATTTCATTAATTCCAGTTAGAAACCTAGTACATTCTTTTTTAAAATGAGATAAGTGATTTTAAAGTTCACGTGGAAAGTATATTTCTGAAACTACCCATGAAAATATACTATATATTTAATCCTGTTTTTGTTAGCAGTACCCCGTCCTCTTCCCTGCTATTAACACGTGTTTGAGAAGGTTGGGGAAGAAAACAATCATGCATTTGGTGGCATTTTTTCCCTTACCTCAATGTAGATAATTCATGGAGAACTATAGAGCTATTTCCTTACATGAGTATTTTTAACTCTTTCACTTACTATAGGGTGTATGTGTGTGTGTGTGTGTGTGTGTGTGTATCTGTGTATATCTATATATTCCTTGTTATTTTAGTCTATAGAAAAGGAAATAGAAAAATGTTTAATGATTTTTCACTTATTAAAGTTGTAATCTATTTTAGTTCAGATGGAAATTAAAGCACATCATTGATTGACTTATGGGATTTTAAATAAATTTCTCAGATTAAAAACAGTCCCTATAAAAAACCAGAAACATCTTTTCCTTTAGCTTTCTGAATGTTTGGTGCTTTCTACAGTGCATAGATTAATTTTACCTCAAAAATGTTGAAAGAATTATTCTCTCTTTTCTTTCTGTTTCTTTTTGTCAAGGTATGCAACCACTCATGTATTCAGTTCAGGAAGCACTAAATGCCAGACCGTGGTGGACTCGTGTGGGGACGGACATTTGTTACTATAAGTAAGTATTCTAAGGGTAATAGGACATCGGTTTACAGAAGGGATTATTAACTTCATTCTATTTCAATTTAAAGATTAAAAAGTAGAGTCGTTATTGCGTCCTTTGATTTGTGTTGCTGTGCTTTAGTATTACTTCTAATACAGTCCTTTAAAATTTGAGATCGATTTAAGGGGTATAGTTAGTGGAAATGTAGCTGGCCGTTTGATAACACAGGTTTGAACTGCATGGGTCCACTTTTGTGTGGAGTTTTTCCGGTAAATGCCTGTACTATTTTCAATTTGAGGTTGGGAGTCCACGGATTTGGAGGGCCAACCGTGTGCATTGATCTGTGCCATTTTACATAGGGACTTGAGTGTCTGCTGATTTTGGCGTCCACAGGTGTCCTGAAACCAGCCTGTGACAGGTAGTGAGGGGAAACTGGTATAGTTAAGGTTTCGGGGAGTCAGGAGTTACACTTGGATTTTTGACTGTGCAGATGTTGGTGCCCCTAAGCTCCACGTGTTCAAGGGTTAACTGTAAAATGTATTTTGTAGACAGTTTAGGTCTACATCTTTGTCTCCACTGCTTAGACAGCTGTGTGTTCTCAACTTCTTTAGCTTTAAAACTGGCAATTTCATTGAATAAAAATGAAATTAGAAATTCTAGAAAATACTTCCGGCTAATGTGGAGGCATAGGTAAATACACTTTGCCTCCTAACACAACCAGAATAAGGACAACAACAAATTTAAAAACAAAAAATAACCAGAACTGCCAGCAGATCAAACTGTATAGAAGTCCCAACAGCAAGGAAGTTAAAGAAACATTTATCCAGACTAGTCGATTTATCCAGACTAAAGGCAGAGACAGGCAGTCGGGGAGGAGAGGATGTGTGGCAAGGCAGTGGCTGGAGGACTTGTGTAGAGGAAGCAGAGGCTGGTGGACCAGGCCATCCCACATTTGCACACAGATAAACCAGAGGAACAACTGGTGAGCAAGACAGACCGCACAACCAGGGTTCCAGTGTGGGGGAAAAAAGTCGCAAAACCTCTGTAAAAACCTGTGGGGGTTGCAGCAGTGGGAGAAACTCCCAGCCTCACAGGAGAGTTTGCTGGAGAGACCCCCAGGGTCCTAGAATGGACACAAACCCACCCACCCAGGAATCAGAAGGACCCAATTTGCTTGGGGGAAGTGGGGGAGGTGACTGAAATCTGGCAGAGAGTGGAGCAAGCGCATTGTTTCATTTTGGACCCCTGCCCCACATGCAGTGACACAACACAGTGAAATGGGTTTCCCCGTCCTGGCAAGTCCTAAGGCTCTGCCCCTTACTACATAATAGGTTTACCCAAACAGAGAAATATGGCCTAAAAGAAAGAACAGGTCAAAGCTCAAGAAAAAGAGCTAAGCAACAAGGATATAGCCAACCTATCAGATACTGAGTTCACATCACTGGTAATCAGGCTGCTCACAGAAATGGTTGAGTATGGTCACAAAATAGATGCAAAGTATAATAAAGGAAAATATACAAAGAACTAACAGTGAAGGTAAGGAAACTGGGACTCAAATCAATAATTTGAAGCAGAAGGAAAAAACAAACATTCAACAGAACAGAAAGAGGAAACAGGAATTCAAAAAAATGAGGAGAGGCTTAAAAACCTCTGGGACAACTTGAAACGTTCCAACATCGAAATCATATGGGAGGCAGAAGGAGAAGAGGAAGAACACGAAATTGAACACTTATTTGAAAACATAATGAAGGAGAATCTCCCTGATCTGGCAGGAAGTCCAGGAAGCTCAGAGAGTCCCAAAAAAGTTGGACCCAAGGAAGCACACACCAAGGCACATCATAATTACATTAGCCAAGATTAAAGATAAGGAGAGAATCTTAAAAGCAGCAAGAAGAAAGAAGAGAGGTACCTACAAAGGAGTGCCCATAAGACTGTCCGCTGATTTCTCAAAAGATACCTTATAAGCAAGAGGGGGCTAGAAAGAGGAATTCAAAGTCATGAAAGGCAAGGACCTACCTGCAAGATTACTCTGTCCAGCAAAGCTCTCATTTAGAATGGAAGGGCAGGTAAAGTGCTTCCCGGATAAGGTCAAGTTCAAGGAGTTCATCATCACCAAGCCTTTATTATATGAAATATTAAAGGGACTTATCTAAGAAATAGAAGATGATAAAAAATATGAACGGTAAAATGACAACAAACTCACAGCTATCAACAACTGAACCTAAAAAACAAAACAAAAACAAAAACAAACTAAGCAAACAACTAGAACAGGAACAGAATCACAGAAATGGAGATCACATGGAGGGTTTTCGTTGGGAGCAGTGGGGAGAATGGGGAAAAAGGTATAAGGAATAAGAAGCCTAAATGGTAGGTACAAAATAGGCTGGGAGAGCTTAAGGGGGTAGTATGGGGAATGGAGAAGCCAAAGAACTTGTATGTACGACGTATGGATGTGAACTAAGTGGGGAGTGGAATGCTGGAGTGAAGGGAGGTACTGAGTGGAGGGGTATGAAGGGGGAAAAATTACTACTGTAGTAGCATAATCAGTAAAATACACTTAAAGAAATTCTAGGAGATAACTTGTATTTATTTGTTGTTCTGATGATAGTAAGTACAATTCTTTTCTCTTCTGTGCACAAATATTTACCGTATTTTAATTTCCAAAATCTTTTACCTGGAGATGTATTCCATGGTTATGTCAGTTTATACAGCTCAACTTTGACTTCAAATAGGTGAACTACTTAACGAGTTAGAAATAAGTGCTATAAATCACATATTGCTTCAGTGGAGTAATTGGATTATTCTTCAGATTCATTCTAAATAATCTAGAATTATATGTCTTGCTTCCCATTTTACTCTGTTTCTGCATGTATTGTTTTCCAAATGACTTCCACTGTTGAAGGCAGTTGACATCTCTGTTTCTTATCTGTTATTAATCTTAATCCTGACATTTTTGTTTAGGGGGTATTGACTTTTTCATACTATGCTTAACTAGCACTAATATAGTTGTATCAGTTAGAAGAAGACTTAAGTTGTTTTTGATGGTTTATGACATGGTTGTGGACAAACCTAGGTCTTAATTGCTGTTACTTCATGGGAAGGAAAGGGTTCCTTGGAATTTACATCAGTAGAGTTTTGCCCCTACTTTTGTTTGCTATATAAATAGTAAGTAAATGAGGAACAGACACATAAGGTTATATGTAACTCATCTGTACCTGAATAAATCTCATATTTACTTTAATGGTAGGCTAATATAAAAGTACTCTCATCACCTATCCCTTTCTCAAAGTTGGAGTGAAGTGGTGATCTGGGCAGTGCTCGGTTAGCTTTTGGCAGAATAACTTAGACTGCGAGTGGGTGAAACGGTATCCTTCAGAAAGTAGTGTTTCTTTCACGTGTCTCCCCTTTTGCATGATAGAAACCAGCAGTGAACACTTATCTTTTTTACATTGTAAAGCATGCTGGTAGTTGTTCTATGTAAGGGGCAATCCAGGATTTTTTTTTTTCTTTCAGTTATTCCCAGCTCTGGAATTGGAATTTAGTCTCAATTCAACAGACATTTACTAATCACTTTCCATGTAATAAGTACTTTTCTAGTTGCTTTCTCAAGGCCTGAAATCTAGATAGTGAGACATTAAAATTAGTTTTGCCTCGTGTCTTAGCTTTTTACCTCAGTCAGGTAAAATTTGTGTCATCTGTGAAATTGAATAAAACTGCCTTCCCCCTGCATGTGAGAATAAAACCTATGAACTGCCACACAGATATAATGCTGTATAATTAAATACTTTCCACTTATATGTTAAGCTTTGGAGGAAAGGAGTTGGTAGGGTATATTCTGGAACTCATTTCATATTTTCTCTGACTGTAGCACCTTGTCTTTGAGTCTCTATTCAAGATGTAATGATGGCCCAGCTAATGGACTATATACCAATTTCAGAATTCCGTGAGTGTGTATAAATAATCTGCAGGCCATGGCTTTTCTTCTGGCTTAAATAATACGAGGTGATTTGGAATTTTAGAAATTCAGTTGATGTACAAAGCATTTTTAGCTCAACATATGCTGGTGATATTGAAAGTCTGGAAAGTAACCCCAGGCGTGTGCTCTGACTGGGAATTGAACTGGCAACCTTTTGGTTTGCAGGAGGATGTCCAGCCAACTGAACCATGCTGCCCGGAGCTCAAGTCTCTGTTCATAGAGTTCTTAAGTTATGCTTTTTACAAACTGCCCCCCAAAGTTCTGTTTAGTAAAATAACAAGGAAAATCAGAGTTTTTGTATGTATGCAATAAACAGTGTATGCTTTTCTATTGCAGAAATCACTTCTCAAGAAGTTCAGTTGCTACAGGTGGGCAAAAGGGAAAATCCTACTATACGATTACATTCACTGTCAATTTTCCACATAAAGATGATGTTTGCTACTTTGCTTATCACTATCCATATACGTATTCAACTTTACAGGTGAGAACTCACTAAGTTGTATTATGACTATTATCGTGTTACATGTGTATGTGTCGGATAATAGAAGATAAAATTGCTTTAGTAAGAAAAAGATCTACAGAAAACTGTACTTGAATAACAATTAAAATAAAAAAAAGAAAAAGATCTAGTGTTGAAAATTTTATGTAATAGTACAACGTTTGGTGAAAACACTGAAGGGTGTAAATGGCAATGTAGTCTCTTTTTATTTAATAGACAGAAATACTAAGGAAATTTGACATAATCTTTGCTTTCTATCTTTGGGTAGAAATCTACAGGTTCTCTTAAGATTCCATGATTTCCAGATTTTAACTAGATGAGATTTCCAAGTGTTTAATGAGAAGCACTGAATCTGATTGAATCTAAAATGCCTTAGTGATTTCTGTAGCCGTTTGTACAAAGTCTAAAATTCTTAGTGTGGTTCATTGAGTCATTCCTTTACTGTCTGCCACAGTATTTGCGGTATCCACATACTATGTGAGCTATTATTTACTTAATATTTATTATTTAATAGACTAAGATAATTTACTCTTTAAAGTTTATCCTTATCCTAACTTAGTATCCAGGAAACTATGGGTTCAATGGGTAGACATTTTTCTAATTCACAATAAAATATGGATCTATTACATTCTTTAAAGGTTATCCATGTATTACTTAGTTATCTCAATTACCAGTAGTACATACACTACCCTTTAGGGAAAACTGGTCTACCAAACCCTTCTTTCTGTGTTGAATTCTCTGTTTCTCACTGTTTCTTTTTGGTGTAGCTGTGATGAAATCTATTTCAGTTCTTTGAAATGCCCTCTTCTTTTTTCGTTTGTGTTTTTCTTACACTTTCCTCTGCCTATCGGATGCTTTTTGTCCTCTTCACTCATCCTTTGAATCGCAGTTTAAATGTAATTTTTTTTCAGGATAACTTCCCTCAGTGCCCAGACTCAGCTGGGCTTCCCTCCTTTCATTACAAGCTATCACAGTACTCTGCATTGTCTCTAGGGTAGGGTCCATTTATTCATTGATGTAGCCTCAGTGCCT
Source organism: Carollia perspicillata (assembly GCA_004027735.1). Classification (NCBI taxonomy): domain Eukaryota; kingdom Metazoa; phylum Chordata; class Mammalia; order Chiroptera; family Phyllostomidae; genus Carollia; species Carollia perspicillata. The sequence continues at coordinate 8,469 of PVKM010019804.1, read as the reverse complement.
GGCAGTCAGTTTCTGGCGTCGAAATTGTGACCGCACAGTAAATAGTGATCCTGTGAATGAGCAAAAGTTTGGAAGCCAACTAAGTGTCTTAAAATGAGGGATTGAATGATTTATATTTGGTATGACACTATACCGCATCATTAGTATACAATTCATAATTATGAATATATACATGTATGTATAAATTAGTAAGTAATAAAAGAAGGTTATAAAAAGGCACGTGTAATTACAGTTTTGTTAATATACATTGGCACTTGTTAGTAGTAGTCTAAGTGATGCAATTATGAGTGTTTAAAATTTTTTCTTTGTACTTTCTGCATCTTCCAGACATTTCACAACGAACCTACATTAATCTCGAAGTCAGGAAAATTTGTTTAAAAATTTGTGCAACATAATTTTTATTCTGTGTATTGTAGGCCTATAGTCACAATTTCAACATTCAGAAGGCTTTGAGAACCAAAAGCTTTTTCATAGTCCCTTTGGCAGCAAAGCCTGGCCTAAATTGATGTGAGCTTATTTGGAATATCGATTCCACTTAGAGTGATGCTGTATGTGTTTTGCTGTAGAAATAACAACGTGCTTATACAGGCTGCTGTCGCGGACCCTGTTGTGGTGTTACACATTCAGTGGTATATGCACTGTATCTGTTCTCTGTCTTGAATTCCTCAAACACTAATGTTTGAACTACATCTGGCCCCTGGGGGTCCCAGAGAAGGGATTAGGAATCTGGTTGAATTAAAAAATGTTTTTAGTTGAATTTATTGGTGTGACATTGGTTAATAAAATTATATGGGTCTCATGTAAAATTCTAACACATCATCTGTAGATTGTTTCGTGCTCCCCACCCCAAGTCAGTTCTCCTTCCGTCACCATTTATCCCCCTCTACCCTCTTCTACCTCCCCCCGCCCCCTTCTCCCTCTGGTGGTCGCCATCCTGTTGTCTGTGTCTGTGAGGTATTTTCTTTCTTCTTCATCCCTTCACCTTTTCCACCCAGCCCCCAACCCTCTGACAGCTGTCAGTCTGTTCTCTGTATCTGTGAGCCCATTTCTGTGTTGTTTGTTGGTTTATTTTGTTCATTAGATTGACTTTTAGTTATGTGGATATCTAGATGCATTTATTTCTGTTTATCACAGGGAGTTTTTAAATAATTGTATATTTTTACATTTTATCCAGATGCATCTTCAAAAATTGGAATCGGCACACAACCCTCAGCAAATCTATTTTCGAAAAGATGTGTTATGTGAAACCCTGTCTGGAAACAGCTGTCCTTTGGTGACTATAACAGCAATGCCAGAATCTAATTATTATGAACATATCTGTCAATTCAGTAAGTCTGTCTTTTTCACTCAAAATCCCAGTCATTCTTAGTTATTTTTCTTTGCTTTATGCATATTTTGTAAGGGCAGTAGCACTAGGAGTAGGCATCAGAAGTCTTGGTCCCGTTACTGCCTAATCCTGGGCCTGCTTCTGGGCTTCTGTTTCCTCCTCTCAGAACCGAGAGGGCTGCATGAGATGATCTCTGAGGTCTCTCTTGATACCAGTTCTCTGTAGCTCTTATCCTCGGAAGTCATACCCAAGGTGTAACATCGCAAATTAATTTAAGAGTTTAATGTAATAGTACTATCAATTTAAAATTTATAGCTAGTTTTATTTATAAATAACATCACCAGAAATTTGATGCTAGCACTGAATAGCTACTTGTTTTTCCCCGCCAATTATTTTTCAAAAGTTGCCTCAAATGTACAGCTGTGATAGAAAAGAAATAAGAAAACCGTTCTAATTTTGATGAAAAGGTTGAGTATTTTCAGGAAAGAGAAAGAGCTCGCTGTGGATGAAAACAGGAGCAGGTGAGCCGGGTGTTACTTTGCAGATGGGTTTGTCTGCGTGTATAGTGAAAATGCTGTTCTTTGTACGTCTCTGGGCACATAGACCTTTTTTCTGTGCTTATAGTAGTGACTATAAAACAGGGATAGCAGAATTATTTGTACGATTAATGAAAATAAAACACACCTTGTGGCAAAATACAGAACAGGGATAAGATTACATTTTCCTTCTTTTCCAGTGACTTTATGAAAGTATATTTATATTTAAAACTTCCTCAACTACTTATTCTTTATAAAGTCAAAATGATATTAAAGAACTAATTCTATGTGCTAGATTAGTCATTGGGAAATAAGTGACTCAAATGGTATTTATGGATTAATGATTGTATTATGAACTCCTTTAAGACATGGCCTACAGAGGTTTCATTTCTCTTTCCTCTCCAGGGCCTAGTACAGTGCTTGTTTCCAGTAGGTGCATGGTGAGCTCTACTATGAGTTTGTATCAGAACTCACATTTGAGTGGAAATATTTCTAAAGCCCCAGAGTCAAACATCATACAAACTTTTAATAGTTGTTCATTTTAATTTGAGATTTTATGTGTACTTTAGGAAATCGCCCTTACGTTTTCTTATCTGCTCGGGTACATCCTGGAGAAACTAATGCAAGTTGGGTAATGAAAGGAACATTGGAGTATCTCATGAGTAATAACCCTACTGCTCAGAGCTTACGAGAATGCTATATTTTTAAAATTGTCCCTATGCTAAATCCAGATGGTGTCATCAATGGAAAGTAAGTTAAGCAATAGTTATAAAAATACTGTGGCTTATTGTGGTGGTCCTGTGTAAAACTGTGGAAATAATATCATCCAGGGTAAATTTAGAGAGCAAATCTAGTGGTTTTTCTAGAGCAAAGAAATTTTTGGTGTGGAATTCATTTAAGGTTTTTTTTTTAATGAAAATCTATTTTGTATATTAGTATGGCATTGAAAATTCTGTATTCATGAGAATATGATTTCATAAAATGTATATCTTGCTCGAGTTATTTTAGAAAAGTCACAGTGTCAGGATATGAGAAAGATATTTTTAACACATCCTTTTATATTCCTTTCTTTTTTAATTTTGTCAGTGGTGTGATCTTAGTTTATTACAAAATTTAGAATCTTCTGGGATCTCTTTCACTGATACAGTGTTGGCTCTGTCTGCTAACTTCTTCCTGATATGAGGAAGTATAGTTTCTGGCAAGGAACTCTTTAACCTGGAGAGACTAGAAGATACCGCTTTTTAAGAGAAGGTAGCTTATTGTTCGTATAGTTCATTTATTGTGGCAATTAGACAAGGTGTTTTTAGTGCTTCTGAAAGATGGGATTTGATATAAGAATCTCCAAAACTGAGGGTACCATATTTTATTCAATAAACATAACATGAACCTTTCCCATATTTTAGGAAATTTTTCAATAAAAAAGGGATAATTTATTTTTAGATAGGTTATGGTAATGAAACTATAATAAAATTTTATGTCTTATTTTAATTCAGGAATATATTGACCAGTTAGAATTGTTTATATTTCTGTTATTACCTTCTGATTGCTTAAATTTTTGTTCAATAGCTTTAATACTTAATACCTATGATTAAATGCAAGTGTACTTAAATTTTCATAAGAATGTATACTTTTCATATAGTTATTTTAGGAGATCCCAGATAGCACTTCTAATAATAACTAATACAATCAAAATGTAAAATGTTAGTAAAACAAATGATTATTATGGAGCCAGAATGGAATATATGACCATTAATTTTTATAGAGTATGAAATAAAATCCCAGAACTGAGAATTAAGTTTTCTATAGCTTGAAAGTTTTGATTTCTGGATCTGAAAGCTTACCATTTTTAAATGCATGTAACACAGGATCTTGGACATAACAAATACTTAATAAATGATTATGTAATGACTAAAGAATGGATTTAGTCGAACCTACCATTTATACCTATTTGACATATTTAGTGGAATAGAATCATAAAATTGAATCAAATATATATAAGGATTTATCGATACCTGTGCTTGTCTCTCACTGTGCCTACCTGTGTTCAGCCACCGCTGTTCTTTGAGTGGAGAGGATTTGAATAGGCAGTGGCAAAGTCCAAACCCAGATTTGCACCCTACAATTTACCACACCAAGGGGCTGCTACAGTACCTGGCTGCAGTGAAGCGAATACCACTGGTGAGTAGAGTGTTTGTGCTCTGTGCAGTCAAGGACATCATTTTATTAATTAATGACTTAGTATTTTGTATATTATTTTCCTGTAATAAAAGCTAAGTGTTAATTTCAGAAACGACTTCTTTAAAATACCTTTTTTCCTCTTTATCAGTCACATGTGTATTAATTATGGTGTCAGATTAATACGATTTATTCATATTCTTATTTTATCAGATTTAATTTCTGTAATTCTCATGAGCTCTTTACTTTTTTTTTTGTTTATGAATATTGGTAACTCCTGGGTGTAAGTTTTAGGTATTTAATGTCACTGTTTGAACAACACTAAAATACCAGTATTTGCCAGATTCCCAAACTAGTAGAAGTTAATGTCTGAGCTCCTTAGTCAACTCTGAAACTGGTCAGTGTCGGGGATCCACATGCGGGAAGGGCGGTGCAGGCGCAGGGCGGGACTCCACAGAGCTGTGTACGAAGCTGCTTCTGTTTTTCGGCAGCTTTTGTTTAGAATGTTGCATTCTATTAGTGTTTCAATGAGGTAATTTTCCTTTAGGAAATATAGAAACACTTTGCAGAGGGGCAAAATTGGCATGTGAGTCAGTACTTAATCTTTTATTTTTAAAATAATACTTTTAAAAATTAAATTGAAACCATTTCAATGTTTATTTTAAATTAAATAATGCTCTTAAAATTAAATTGAAAAGCATTTTCATGTTTTTAAAAATAAGATAAATATTTTAACAGCCCTTGGGGCAGTGATGACTGCAGTTGTAGATTTGACCTATAATTGATTGTATTATTTTTTAAAATGCTGAATAGCCCTGACTAGCATGGCTCAGTTGCTTGAGCATCGTTCCACAAACTGAAAGGTGGCCAGTTCGATTCCTGGTCAGGGCACGTGACTGGGTTGTGGGCCTTGTCCTGGTTGGGGCACTTGTGAGAGGCAGCCAATGGATGTTTTTTGCACACATCAATGTTTTCCTCCTCTTTTTCCCTCTCTTCCCCTCTCTGTAAGATAAATACATACATAAAATATTTAAAAAAATAAAGTGGTGAATAGTAGGTATAAAAGAAAGAGCGGAATTCATGGCTTGAGACAGTACTTGCAGAAGACTTTCTAGCCCTTCTAGCAATCATAGATTTCTTTCCAACACTTGGTATTACTGTTGTTATCGATCCTATTTGTTGAATGGTGGCTCAGTTACAATAAAAGGACCAAGGAACACAGACCTGTTTGTTGCCTGAATAGTGACTAGATTTATGTGACATTCTGTGCATTTGAAGGTTTTTAATTCTTAAAATATATATCTTTTCAAGGTTTACTGTGACTATCATGGCCACTCCCGAAAGAAGAATGTGTTTATGTACGGCTGCAGCATCAAAGAGACAGTGTGGCATACCAGTGCTAACGCAGCCTCCTGTGATATCGTGGAGGACGTGGGATACAGGGTAATTACCACAGGAAGCCAGGGGGTTTTGAGTTTCACACACGCATTCGAGTACAGAAATAGTTTCACATGTGAACGACTCAGATTCAGTTCATGTTGCCATTTTGCTATTATCGTTTCGGATGTTTCTTCTAATGTTTTTGCTTTTCACACTTAGATTTTTACTGTATTCAGAATTTATTTCATATGAGATGAGGAGGTCTAATTTCAGTTTCTCCATCTATAACCACTTATTAAACAGTATGTCCTTTCTTTGCCGATTTTATAAAGCCGTCTGTTGCGTACCGGTGGGCACTATGCTGAGGACTGAAGTGAGATCTTGCTGCTTCAAGTCCCGTGTGCTTTCCGTTTTGTCCCAGAGCCTCTCCTGCTATATTTGCGCCTAAACAAGGACCACAGGTTATTTTTCAGAAAATGTTTCAGTAACATACTACTACTGTTAGCAGAACTTCGAAGTACATTTTCTTTTTGGTTCTCTTCTTCCTCTTTCCCAAATAAATAAAATGATTAGTTATATGAAAAATGGAAACATTCCAGGAATACAAAGCAGTAATTGAAAGTCATCTCTCAATTAATTCCTAAGTAATCAATTTGACCATTCTGAGCACATTCATTCATAAATCGATATGTAAAGTATATGTGTTTTTTTTTTTTGCAGTGTTCCACAGTAATTTGATTTTTTTTTAAATCCTCATCCAAGAATATGTTTATTGGTTAGAGAGAGGGAGGGAAAAACATTGATGTGAGAGAGAAAAATCGATAGGTGACTTTCCGTATGTGTCCTGACCTGAGATTGAACCTGCAACCTTTTGGTGTGTGGGACGCCGCTGCAACCAACTGAGCCACCCAGCCAGCTTGTTTTTTCACACAGTGCGTGTTGGCCATTTTTCCCGGTCCTCGTATGGAGACCTGTTTCCGTCTTTTTGACAGTTACACAAGATTTCATTGTGCATTTTTGTTCTTATTGTATGGGATGTACCGAAGTTTGTTTATTCAGTCATTCCCGATTGGTGGCCATTTGATTAGTATTGTCAAGTTGGCCTTCATAAAGTTTATGTAAATTGATGTTCCCTAATTTAATGAATGATAGTGCTATTTCTCCACACCCTAATCACGTAATACTGTTGTCCTTGCCAGGTTAAAAAAAATGTGATGGTTTAGTTTACGTCTCTATAATTTTGTGGTTAAATATTTTTTCATGTATTTGTCCAATTACGGTTTTTCTCTTTTGTAAAATAGCCTTTTCTCGTACTCTCTGCTTGCTTATGTGCTGGTGGTCATCTACTTATTATTATTTTTGAAACTTTATGTTTCAAAAATACAAGTATTTTAAGAATTTGTTTATGATGTGTAGTAATTTAAAATTTTATCTTATTATTGAATATTTTAAAAAATGGCATCTGGTTTTGGAGGCTTAGAAAGAATTTTCTCATTCCAAGATTTAAAAATATAGTTCTCTGTTTACTGTTTTTAGTTTCATTTTAAAGTTTTACCTTTAAATTCTCAATCTAATTAGAATTAATTTAATGGAGGGTGGCTGTAGCTTGTTTCTCAATGGCTATCCAGTTGGGTCAGCATTAGTGAATGATCACTGTTTTTTCAGGTAATAATAATACTAAATTTAACAGATACTTTGGGTTCTAATTTTGAACCAAATATATTTCTTACTAGAGATATATCTATTTGTACTCCAGTATCACAGTTTACCTTAACCTTAGATATGTAATTTAGGTTAGTATCTGTTGGATTATTTCTCCAGTCATAGCCTTTTCTCTCAGAATTCCCCAGGGTGTGTTCCCATATTTACACTTCCAGGTGAATTTAAGAATAATTTTAAGTTTAAAAAATGTTGTGGGCATTTTGATCATGATTATCTTAGCTTTAGTGATTAATTCGGGATGATTGACACATACAAATGTAAATTTCTTCATTTTTTAAATGTTTTCTTCATATTTTTTTAAAAAATATTTATTTATTTATTTTTAGAGAGAGGGGAAGGGAAGGAGAAAGAGTGGGAGAGAAACATCAATGTGTGGTTGCCTCTCATGTGTCCCCCACCAGGGACCCAGCCTGCAACCCAGGCATGTGCCCTGACTGGGAACCGAACCAGTGACCCTTTGCTTCACAGGCCTGTGCTCAATCCACTGAGCTACACCAGCCAGGGCGTTTTCTTCATATTTTTAAACATGGTTTTTCTTACATGGTTTATCCTGTCTGTTTGTTGCTACTATAAATGTGATAGTTTCTTCCATTCTATTTTCTGATCATTTGTCTAGGAAAGCAGAAAATTCTAAATTAGAGAATTATTTTGATGTGACCCTGCTCTAATTACTGTGCTTTTATGAAAATTTTTAAATATGAAAACATTTAACATTTTTTTAAAAAAATGTCTTGAAGTACTGTTTCATCATTCTTACCTCTGCAGACTTTGCCTAAGATACTGAGCCATATTGCGCCAGCATTTTGCATGAGCAGCTGTAGCTTTGTAGTGGAAAAGTCTAAAGAATCCACAGCACGTGTGGTGGTTTGGAGGGAGATAGGCGTACAGAGAAGCTATACCATGGAGAGCACTTTGTGTGGCTGTGACCAGGGAAAATATAAGGTAAAACATTTCAGGACTTCTAGCCGCAAAAAATATTTGAAGACTTTTCTTTATGTTTAGAATCCAATGCGTTTAAAGTATATATTCAATAATACGTTTGTTATACTGAGTTATATGTAATTTGTAATAATGACATTGAATCATATGTAGCCTTAAAAACGTTTAAAAAATTTCTCTGAACTAGCTTGCCTTGGATTCTCACAAAGTCTTTTTACAAAAAGATTAATTTATTTTATTGCCAGAGAGAGGGGGAGGAAGGGAGAAAGAGAGGGAGAGAAACATCAAATGGTTGCCTCTCACATGCCCCCAACGGGGACCTAGCCTGCAACTGAGGCATGTGCCCTGGCCAGGAATCGACCATGTGACCTTTCTTTTTGCAAGCTGATG
>PVKM010019803.1:0-23925 GCA_004027735.1 Carollia perspicillata | reverse complement strand
CAGGCCAGGTCCCCAGTTGACGGTGTGTGGGGGTCAAATGACCGACGTCTCTCTCACACATTGATGCTTCTCTCTCTTTCTCCCTACCTCCCCATTTCCCTAATAAATAAGTCAAATCTTTAAACAACAAACAAACAATGAAATGGGTTGCTGGTGTTTGGTAAATAACATTGAAATGCTTTAAATATTGGTGGACTCCAATAGGAGAGCAACAGACCCAAAGTGACATTTCTTGCAACATTAGTTACAAAGCACAAGGATTTTTTAAAGTGGTCCATAGGCTGACATCTTGTAATGGTGGAGAATACTTTAATATCTATATTGTTGCTTTTACAATGAAAAAACATGAATTAATTAAAATGTAAAAAAGTAAAAGAGCATCTTTAAAACTCAAAGTGATTTTGGGCGTGCTGTACCTCTAAGGGAGCATGCTCACCTCTCTCTTCCCTCGTAGGCTGGCAGCTCCTCCGGGCTAAGCCCTGAACCTGTCTCCAAGGCCCCTTTTCGCTGACTGCCAGTGAGCCAAAGCAGCCCCGCCCAGGCTCTGTCCTGCTGCTTCCTTTCTCTTAAGCCCTGTGTGTTTCACTGTCCCCCACTTTAATAAGTGTACTCTCAAAATAATAAAACAAAAAAGCAATACTTTAGAAGTAAACACATAAAACACCCCACAGATTACCCTAACTTTTAAAAGCACAGAACTCTGTAAAATCCTTTTTGGTGGTGATGCCCAGTGCACCACAGACGGGCTCCATTACCTCTCGTGCTGTCAGAAGCTGCTGTACAACAGCTGAGCTCACTGTGTTGGGAATTGTCAAGATTTTCTCCAAAATTGCTTTTAAGAGATCTCGAACACCCTGATTTAAACAAAAAAAAGCCAGTGTTAAAACTAGGGAATGTTCCCTGTGCTAGTTAGGCATCTAGTTTCAAGGCTGTACACTGAGAAAAAAAGTTTCCTTCAAGTTCACACCTTCCATGTTTATGAATCAGAGCTGATATTCAAGTCCCCTAACACGAACCCAAGAGATGAGCTGCGTTCCAAGACAGAATTCTAAAGAACGCCATGTCATATGAATGAACAAAGTCACTAATACATAAAAATTTAACTTTCCACACTCTGCTGAGCTTTTTTGACCTTCATAGCATTACAAGTTTCTATTGTTATAAAGGCCAAAAAAGCTTGATTTGGGCTTACAGACTGAAATATATTAACATAGAACTTATAAACAACCTGCAAATATGAACATAAATACTAGACTTTCTGGCAGATGACCCTTTCTGCTCACTCCCTTTGCCATCGCATACCTTAATCCTTCAGATTATCCAACAAGGCTATTCTGTAATCATTCATCTCCTCATGTCTACTACAAGTTGCATTATTTGAGAGCAGAATGTGATATACAGAGAAGAAATTTCATTCGATGTGCACTTATTGAGTATTAACTATGTGATGAATCTTATGAAAAAGAGAAAACAGAGTTCTGGCCAAGATGGAGGCGTAGGTAGAAACACTTTGTTTCCTCGCACAACCAAAAGAAGGATAATAACCAATCTAAAAACAATAAACAACATGAAGTGCCAGAAAATCAAACTGCACGGAACTCCGACAACCAAGGAGTTAGTTAAAGAGACATTCACCCAGACTGGTAGGAGGGGCGGAGACAGGCAGCTGAGCAGAGAGGACGCGCGGAAAGACAGCTGACCGTGTGGGCAAGGCTGGGCTGGCCAAACGGGAGGGAAACTAAAGACTCAGAGCTGGCTGTAAATACCGCAGGGGTTGCCGTGGTGGGAGAAGCTCCCAGTGTCACACAAGAGTTCACTGGAAAGTGGGGCTAGAGTGGGGCCAGCGGCATCGCTCCCTCTCTGGTGTCTACATCTCTTCTCAGTCCACAGACGCCTTTTCTGCGCTCATATCATAAGAAAACCAAAGTCTTTGCTTGGCAAATTCCCTCCTCGTCATAGAAACATACTAGCCATCTGCATGTTTATGTTGGGAGAGAGCAGAAAGCTGTGGAAAATGTTGAGTAATTTTAAATCCTTTTAGTAAATAAGCAACACAAAATAGATTTGGTAAATGCTTCCACTTCACTGCTCCCATCTGAAATCAAGATATACACAGCTGAAAAATTAATCTGGCCTAAAAGTGATTATTTTTATAATTAGGAAAGAATACCTTATAATCCACTCCACCAATTATTTTCCGAACCAGTTTAAATGTTAGGGCCCAAAGTTGTGTTCGTTCCCATTCAAGAGTATCGGAGTTTATCAAGGATTCACAAACCATCCTAGAAAAAGGAATACCCATTCCAATTACAAAGACAGAATTTTGCAAGTTCTCTAATAGCCAAGGGCTTTATACCCTGGACATTACATTTGTCATAGTAAGTATTTTTCACAAAAATACATTATTTAAGCACATTTAAAAAAATATGTACAGTATTTTACACATTATACTTGTATGCAAGAATAAACGCAAAGTAGAATTAAATAATACTCATTATTTATACTAGAAAGAAATCTATCTAAAGAGAGACGGTTAAATGTTCACTCTCTATTAGCTTGTGGCAGATTGTATTTTTCCAAGATGGCTACAAGATTTTTGATACTCATGCCCTTTAAAAGATGGCGTTGAAATTCCTCCCCTGAAGAGGTTGGAGGACAGTCTACATTCTCTACCCTTAAATCTGGACAGGCCTAAGACCATGGCAAAAGGGACACTGTGTGACTTCCAAAGCAAGATGATACAACTTCTACCTAGCCCACTTTTCAATGCTTGCTCTTGGAGTCCACCAATGCTTTGAGAAAGTCCACGTCACACAGAGAGGGCGTGTGCAGATTCTGGCCAATAGCCCCAGCCGAGGTCCCCGATGATAGCCTGGCACCAACCACCAGACATACAAACGGGGAAGCTTTTATTGTGACTGCAGCCCTAGCTACCCTCTGACTATACTCATGGGGCTCTGAGAAAAAACTGCCTAGTAAGCCCAGTCAACCACCATTAGCCATACATGTTAATAACAAAATGATTATTAATTATTTTAGAGCATGTAGTGTTGAGATGCAACAGAAGTTAACTAGAACAAACTCCTCATAGTGTGTGATTTTAGCCCTTGGGCTGAAAGGCAAATGCAGCCTGTTTTTGAGCCTTTAAATATACAATTCTAAGAATACTGTACCCTAGCCCTGGCCAGGTAGCTCAGTTGGTTAGGGCATCATTCCAATACACCAAAGTTGCAGGTTCGATCCCTGATCAGGGCACATATAAGAGGCAATCAATGACTGCATAAATAAATGGAACAACAGACCAATGTCTCTTTCTTTCTCTCTAAAAAAATCAATTAATAAAAAAAGTTAATTATATTGTTTCTTAGAAACTAAAACCTAAGGTATTATGAATTGCTTGGTTTTTATAAAAAAATTTATTGACCGATTTTAGGAGGAAAGACAGAAAGAGAGAGAGAGAGTGAAACAGTGATTTGTTATTCCACTTATTTATGCACTCATTGGTTGATTCTTGTATGTGCCCTGACCAGGGATGGAACCTGCAACCTTGGTGTATTGGGGTGATATTCTAACCAACTGTGTGATATTCTACCACAGCCAGGACTGAAGGATTGTTTGTTGAACCTAACTTCCTTCTTCATTCCCTTATCCTTTTACAACAATCTTGACCAATTTCCAAGCATTAATTTAAAAAAGAAAATTCTTTAGATTGCTCACACCTGCCATTAAACATACCTGGGTGGAAGAAGGCCAGTCTCAACTGCCATTGCTAAGCAGTCATAAAGAAAAGAAATTCTTTTAGGACTATGCTGGCCATGAATGAATTTAACGATCCACTGGATGCATTGTTCATGTGATTCCTGGAAAATTAGAAAGTGATTATAGTTTAAGTCTGAAGTTACAGCTTATAACTAACAAACAGCTACTACTATACCTGGGAGTATATCAAGACTATGAATGAGATACTCTACTATAAATATTTGTGGATGATGACAATCTTTACAAAATAAAAAAATTCATATTCAGTACTTTAGTTATACTAAGCTTAAAATCTTACAATTACATAGATTAAACTCCCACCATTTCTATTACATAAGACCTCCAAAAGGAGTAAGCTATCATTAACATATTTGTGGTCAGTAGAAAACTCTAACGCAGATTATACAAGCCACTGTAAGCAGAAACCTACTTAATGGCAGATATGAATATTCCTGTCACTGGGGGATAAACCATTATGGGTTGGTGCATTAGCCTCATGAGAATTTAGTGTGAATCGAATCCCCAAGAGCCCAATCAATATGAATGCAACCACTTAACGCATCTCTAGACTCACATATAACATGGAATCGGATACACAGTGGTGGTACCATATCAACGTCTGTCTTCTAGGACCCCCCTGAGAACGGCCTACGTCCTGTTCCTCTGCACCACCACTGTCCTCACACACACTTCTATTATTGAATGTGTCAAGCTGGTTTAGAAATGCACATTTTCTTCCTAGCTCCCCATTAGAATATAATCTTCTTGAAGATAAGGGCCACACTTTACCCCATAACATACTTAATGAATTATTTGACATTTTAAATATTTTGGGAAGATATTCAACATCACTCAGAGAAATGCAAAATAAAATTACACGGAGATAAAATTTGTCATGTTTTAGTTTGGCAAAGATCAGAAAGTTTTGCCCTGGTCAGGTGGCTCAGCTGGTTGGAGCGTTGTCCTTTGCACTGAAAGGTTGTGGGTTCAATTCCCAGTCAGGGCACATACCCAGGTTGCAGGTTCAATCCCCGATCAGGGATCACATGGGAGGCAACTGATCAATGTTTCTCTCTCACACTGATGTCTCTCTCTCCCCCTTTCTTCCTCTTTCTCTAAAATCAATAAAGATATCCTCCAATACTCTTATTGAAATAAGAGTATAAATTGGTGACCCTATAGAAAGCTATTAGGCAATTTCTATAAAAATTACAAATAAATATACCCTGTGACCCAGCAACACTACTTGAAGGAATGTGTTCTGTGTCCATATATAACATTCATTCTACATTGTTTTAGGTAGAAAAAGGTTAGAAGCAACCTAAATGTCAGTCAGAAGAAGTCTGGTTAAATAAAGAAAGGTAAAGCCAGAAATATATAATATTATGACGCAAGAAAGAAAGAAAGGATGAAATTTTAACTTTTGGTGGATTTCTGTAGAATTACCTACAGAATTTATTAAGTAGAAAAAAAACAACATGTGAATGAACAATGTACATAGTATATGATTGTTCTTATTTTTTTTGTAAGACTTTATTTATTTTTAGAGAGGGGGAAAGGAGGGAGAAAGAGGCAAGTGTGGTTGCCTCTCATGCACCCCCTACCAGAGACCTGCCTCACAACCCAGGCATGTGCCCTGACTGGGAATTGAACTAGAGACCCTTTGGTTCGAAGGATGGCACTCAATCCACTGAACCACACCAGCCAGGGCCTACAAGATCGCTCTGTAAAAATGATTCTACATGAGTAAAATACTTCTAGAAGAAAACAAACTGCTCATACTGGCTGCAGGCAAGAAAAATAATAGGTAATTAAGCAAAGAGAGATGAAAAGCAAAATATTAATCAGGTCTACCTTTTTGTACTTTTTGCATTTTGTACCATACGAACATATTACCTATTAAAACATAATTAAAAGACTTTTAAAAAATGAGTGTTTTGCCACTATTTGATCCATGTCTGAGTAGCACATCTTACCACCAGCACCTCAACTGCAAACATTTCCCTGCCTGTAATAAATCATGAGAAGAAAATGCATTACTGGAACATGAGTTCTTTAAGGGTCACACATTTCATCTTTTTCAAGGAAACATTTCCTAGTGACTGTGCTTTGTTAGTAAGTTTTACAGTTCTTTTCCTCATTCCTATTATCCCTTTATATCCTTATTATAAAATCACTGTATTCTTACTGCGGCATTTTTTTATCTTTAATATAGTATCTTCACTATACTGTACCAATTCTTTTGTTGAGAATATAAATGAAATTTTTATCCTTTATAATCCCTGACATGGTTGTTTTCAACTGCACCAAATAAATCAAAATAGGATGAAAATGGTGATATATAATCTAATGTGGGGGTGATTTTCAACATCCCCCACTGCCCTGGCATCAACTGGCTTCTCAATTCAGACTCCACGGGAAGCACACTAATTGCCACAAATGGAAACCAGAATGGACAAACCAAAGATGATGACCATTTTATCTCTTCCTTCCCAAAAAACCTAAACAGCAACATCAAAGTAACTATTAAAAAAAGAAGGAGAAATCATCAGTTGAATGTATTAAAAACGCAGTACTCACCTGAGGAAGACCACCCCAAAACTGTCTGAAGGCCCCCAAACAGCTAATTAGCTTTGTTTTTTCATCTTCAGGCGTGTCCATAAACATGCTATAAACAAAAATCACATTGCCATTACTTGCCAGTAGTTTGAAAAAGGTAAGTCAACATAACCAGAATAGTTATAAACCTCCAAGGCAAAGCTAAGCAAAATCTTACAAAAGTACATTCACGTTAAAACACAAAAATCTGCCATACAAATACTCACCCAGGGAAAGCCTCTTCTATAATTTCTGTTTTCTGTAAAAAACAAAAGAAAACTATGTGAATTTAAAAAAAAAAGGAGGGGCCTCCTCGAGCAAGCTATTACAATGTAACATCGAGCAAATTATCTTAATCAGCTCCGTGCAAGAAAGTAACAATACCTGCCTAGTCTGTCACAGTGGGTGCTGTGGATTTTAAAAGGACTTAGAATTTGACAGCAGTTTGAGAATCGCTAAAGCTCCGCACACACACACACCCGGTGTCACAACAAAGGAGAGACCGGGGAGAGGTTGTCTGGGAAGGTCCCTTGATCTGCTGCCCCTCTGAGTCCCCCTCGCCCCGCCAGCGCTCTGGATCCCTGGCGCTACACTCACCACCACCTCCTCAAAAATGCTCTGTAGTTGCGTCTCCATCTGCACCATGGCCCCCGCCCTCCTGGGCGCCCGGCTCGCGGCCGGGTGTCAGGCCAGAGCTCCGGCAACACACCGGCGGGGCGGCGGAGACGCCCGCAGGAATCCGCAGGTAGACAGGGTCGCTCTCCACTTCAAACGTTCAACTGAGACAATCCTCTCTGCAGCACAGCCAACACCCGGGACCTGCACGGAAGCGCCGGGAAGTGACTGGCGCTCGCTCATTACCAAACCCCCAGAAACGAGGGATCCAGCCAGATGGTTCCGCATGAGGAGAAGGGCTCCCTACGAGCCAGACAAGAGCGCCCCCAGGCGGAGCCTCGAGCATAAGTCTCTCCGAGGCGTTGTCGGGGGCAGGCCGCCACCTCCCGGCTGGAGGAGCATTTGCTGCAGCCTGAGACTGTTTCTGCCACAACCTGTCAATCAGATGATGTCTATGAGCTACTGACTTGTAGCTCAGTCTGACCTGTAGCCTGGAAACGGGAGTTGAAACCACACTTTCCTGGACCCCACGGACCACATGTCTTCTTAACCCATAGTTAAGAAGACTTAACCCACAGTTAACCCCCGTAGAGAGCCAAATACTGCTCTGCAGGTTTTTAATAATACTGGAAAAAAAAAGTAAACACATCTTGTTGCTTTTCAATTAGAATAATGATACATTTTTTAGTTATAATAATCTAAAAATACTTATAGCTATCAGTTACTGAATACCTATAGGCTATTTGGTAGGAATTGGATGGAGCGAGGTGACAAAGAGGAAGGCCAACTCCCTGGCGGGTCAGAGCACATGTCTGAGAGCACTGACTGGCGTGTCCCCACCATTTTATTGTTTCAAGCATCAGTTTGACAGGGGATGGGAACCTGGCCCAGCTTTTTCAAGCTGATTTAGGGGACTTTTCTTTATCCTGAGGTAACGCCTTGTGCATAACTAGTGAAGTGGTTCATTGATGGAATATTTTTTCACTATTTGCTCGGTACTAGACCCAATTGGAATCATTCAGTATGTACTCTTTTGTGTCTAATTTCTTTCAAACAGCATTATATTTTGAGATTCATTTATGTCTATCAATCCATTGTTATGAATATGCTACTGCCCTGGCTGGTGTAGCTCAGTGGAACTAGCGCCAGACTGTGAACCAAGGGGTTGCGGGTTCGAGATTCCCAGTCAGGGCACATGCCTGGGCTGTGGGCCAGGTCCCTGGTAGGGGGCGCTCGAAAGGCAACCACTCACTGATGTTTCACTCCCTCTTTTTCTCCCTCCCTTCCCCTCTCTCTAAAAATAAATAAATAAATTCTTTTAAAAAATGAATATACTACAGATTACTTATTGATTCACCAGTTGGAAGAGAGGACTTTTATGAGAACTTATATTTCATAATTTGTGGGCCAATATTTAGAATTTTTTATATACTGTGGATGATAGAAAAGGGTTCGTTCTATGGAAAGTAACCTCACAAGCTGGACAGGTCATGGTGGGTAGTCATGTCCCAGGCCTATAACTTGACCAGTGAAGGGTTTTAAGCTAGACTTGTCTGTTGTTTTTGTGCCTATAGGTTAAGATACATGTGAAATACCAGAAAACCTGTGGAAGGGGGTATTCACCTCAAAAGAACACATAATCTTGTTAACTGTCCTGTAACCCAATCCCTACCCTGCTTTTCCCCCACTTTTACGTAATCTTCATTATGTTCCCTTATAAATTTCAAATGCATAAAAGAAGCTGCAAAACTGTTATTCTGTGGAGGATAAGAGAACTGTCTGCCAGCATGTGTCAACTCTTATAAAAATTCTCTCTAGGTTTTTGACTCAGACAACTACTTAATGCTGTTGGCAGGTTTCAGACAAAGCCAGGACCACCCTGAGGACTGAAGCCACGTGCTAGGTACGAACAAAGGCCCATTGTGCCCCAGGGTTTTGCATCAGGTGACCTGGGGGCAGTTTCTCCTGGAATTCCAGGCATTCTTGCTTTAAATAGCAGGCCATGACTTCATTTGACTTGTTCTTAGAAAACCCTCGAGGTGGATCAGTGTTGTGATAGCCCAGGAAAAGAGGAAGAAAGGGGGCTGCTGCTTTTAATTTTGTTCTTTTTCATTGGATTACTTAGTAAGCAAAGTCTTTGCTGGTTAAATGAGATACTGAACTCTCTTTAGTTCCCAGAGATAGAGAACGTGTGCTTCCCGACCTGAGTAACCGTGACGTGACAACAGCTGTTCAGACCCTGACTGTGGAGTGGCGGAGATGGGCTCTGTGAAGAGTTCAGTGCAGTAGCGCTGCCAATTCCGGAGAAGCTGGAGGGAGCTCTGGAGGAAGGGCAGGTTTCCCTGGAAAGGGTGCACCCCAAGAAGGACGCCCAAGAGACGGGCCTCTGCCTTGGAAGGTGTCATGATTTGGGCCGCGTCAGGTAAGCTTTTGCCTTACTCGGCTTTTCTTAGGGGACTATGAATCCTGTGTTACCGGAGAGGGTAAAGCAGTCTTACAGGGACAGCCACTGCATTTGTGTCGCCTGGAGACACGCATGTAAGGACTGGTTTTCCCTGAAAGTTGGCTTGGACTCCACAGATTTCAAAATTAACAGGGGAAATCGTGCCTCTGGGCCAAAAAGACCCATTATAGTTAGCCTCCCGTATATGACTAAGATGGCCAAGATGAGGATTCTTCAATACTTCTAAATTAATTTTTGTGTGCATAATTAGAAAAAATCACTTGTAAAATTAGGCAGAATGAAAGAAAAAAAATAACTTGCACAACTAGTAATTAAAAGGCTTCCTCTTCTAAGCTAAAAGAAAAAGGACTTAGATAACGGATCAACCTATGATGTCTTTTAGGTGTCAACCTAATTCTTTGTGGAATTTAATGTGTCTGTCTTCAGTTTAAAAGGGAGAAGGTCATTCGGAACTTGACTCATCAAGAACAGATATAAACTGTAAATGCTTCCAAAACAAAATTTTGATCCAACTGTTCTGTTTGTGTCTGTCTGTGTTTGTCTATATATGTATATTGTAAGTGTGAGATCATTTTCTACCTCTGGGTAGTATTGTTAAAATTAAGCTTTTTTTAAAGGCAAGTGGTTGTGAGGATTTGGTATTCTGGAATTCTCAGAAATATAGAAACTAAATCAAATGCTTTTCAAGGTCACATGATCTAAGATTAATTCCTAGTAAATAAAAGCTGGCTTAAGTTTACATGTTAATAATTGACTTATAGCTATGAATAATGTTTCTAGAAGTTACAAAATGTCCAAGCTAAAGAATGTCAATTGACCGCTTCTCAGTTTGTATTAGACACTGAGACTTGAAAGTTTAAAATCTCCATATATGTAGGAAAACTTCTGGAGTATACTGTGTGGTTAAACAATGGTTGTAAATTAAATGAATAGTTGGGGCTGTGGGAAACCACCATGACCACTTAGTTCTCCCCTGGTCCCTGGCTCCCATTCTCAGTTTTTGCATCCCTTTGTACATCACAGAGCATTCACACTGGACTTAGATGAAGAAACTAATGCGCTGACATTATTGAAAGGAGATCTCTTACACCACTGCCAAGTTTTGATAAAGTCAACAATGCCAACTTGGTAACCACTTCCTTTCACAGTGAGCTCCCAGGAGGCAAAGACTTTAGATATTGATTTTTTGAAAAGATTAAATAAAAGACTCTCTTCAACCTCCTTGGAGGGACCTTATTAGGTACCTATCCACGAATGGACTTTGACCCCTCTCTAGGAACAATAAAGTCTCCTTGAGAAAAGAAACCACCACCAGCAGAGATAGACAGCCAGCCCAAGGCACTGACAAGGCTTGTATACCCACGGGCTGATGTTTGTGGAGGAAAGGGGCCACGTATTCAGCAGAGGGCTGTGTGGTGGCCTTACTGAGTTTGTACTTAGAGACCTAAAGTAACCACTTAGGATGGTCTGAAATTAATAGTTTTTTAACTAAAAGCAATTTAGGGCAGGTAGTCATGTCCTAGGGCAGTATTTTTCCCTAACAAAGGTCAATCTTTATCTGTCTGTCTTTTGCACATAGGATAACATTCTTGATAACATGCCTTTGGAGTAACAAAATAATCCCCCTCACCCCTCATTATTTTTGTCATGGTAATTGTTAACTATTAACTATCCTGTACCTGCCTACGTAAAAGAAGTATGTGTTTATCGCTTTACTTTTTATTCAATTCCAGAGGTTTCCTCACTTTGCTTTCTCCCACCTCCCTAATCTGTCATTGATGGATTTCATCTAACCCATTCATAATATATCTTCTTTTTTTATTGTAATGTGTAAAATAAGTGCAAAACTGCCATTTTTTCTGCAGCATTTTCTCAATTTGTTGAGGTTTTGCTTCCTGGCAATTGTCGTCAGTCTGGCTCAGATAAACTCATAAAAATTGTTACAGGTTTGAACATATTTTGCATTCACATATTGAGGTCAGAATGTATTTTGTTTGATTTTTTTTACCACTTTGTTAATGATACTACTGATAATAATCGTTACACTTGTTCTTTGGATTTTTCTATACAGTCCAACCATTTTTGATTACTGAACAGATATAAAATATCTGTTAATACTCTTTTCATGGCTTGTGTAGATGTTATACTAGATGCCAAACACACAAAAAAAGAGAAGACGGCAAAATTAAGATCATGATAGTTCATAAGATAGAAAAAATCCAGAGTATTTTTTCACAATGAAGGCCATAAGACCTTACTCCCTTCCATTTACTTTCCATTCCCTTTTTGGGAAAAATTCAGCCTCCACTCCGATGCCCTTCCCCAGTGTCAACAAGACAATATCACTGAGACCTCCTCCGAATGTGCTCTCCTAGAGCTGTGAGACCACACTCTCTGACCACAAGGTTTGTTATCAATGCATTGTTCAGCTTATCACTTTTTAAAGATTTTATTTATTTATTTTTAGAGAGAGGAGAAGGAATGGATGAAGAGAGGGAGAGAAACATTGGTTGCCTCTCTCCTGCCCCCTCCTGGGGACCTGGCCTGCAACCCAGGTATGTGCCCTGACCGAATATACGCCTTTCGGGTCCCAGGCTGGCACTCAACACTCTGAGCCGAACCAACCAGGGCTGGTTGTTTTTATTTTTGACTTTTTTAACCCAAAGGGGAAACTGTGGACAAAAATTGATTAAAACGTTCATCTGTGCTCATCAAAGTTGAGATATTGCATATCTCACCTTGGAAAATGTTTTTCACATACATAGGTACTGAAAAATAACTGATACCAACACATAAGCATTAACGCTATCATTTGGATGTCTAATAGCTGAGACACTTAATGTATATATCAGTTTCAAAAACTTGAGTCCTGCAGTCCATGCTGAGGTTTTGCCTCGTCTCTTTCTATATGCCATTGCCTCTAGGCTCCTATTTGTCCTTGCTAACACTAGTCCCACCAAGACAGCTAGTTCTAGGTTCAGCTTCAATATTGAATCTCCCCTTGTCAAGGACTAGCATCTGTTCTTCTTATACCAACTACTTACCTGGTTAGCTTTCTGCCTGCAAGGCATGCTCATTAATCTCCCTGTAGGTTTTTCTGCCTTTTTCCCATGATGGGCCTTTTATTGTAGTTGGCCACCCACCCAGCCAGCCCTGCCACGTTATTTGAGATCTCCATGCTTTGTTGAACTCTTTCCTGCTGCTGGACTTGAGCCTAGTATCTGCCTCACCTCCACCACCCTCCTCAGTGTGTCTGGTTCCTCTGAACTTTCCTAGTCTGGTTTGTCCAACTACCACCTGGCTCTGGTGCTAGAACCAGGAAGGACAGATTAATGAGACTTAAGGGAGTGGATTGTGACAGGCCCCTTGGTCTTTCCCGAGATAGCAAGGAGTGAGCTTTCTGCCATTTTATAGAAGTTTCTTGAATTCTGTGGACACAAAGACCTTGTAAAATATGAAAAATGTGCATGATTGGTGGAGAACGTAGTGTAACACTAGCTGCCTTGCAGAGCACAGGTGTTCTTGGCCATAAAGCATTAAAATATGCAGAGTGAAGCTTTCAGAACCCAAAAGGTACAGGTTGTTCTAAAGTTAAGGGGAAAGGAATCATGAGGTTTCCGAGGTTCAGGTAACTTTGAGAGTGTGAGCTCAGATCTGTGTGACCCAGGCAACCTATTCTAAAGTCTAAATTGCATGGAGGGTGTGGATTTGGCTGGTGTCCAATGCTCAGGTGAACTGTTAGGAATGTTTCTAAGATTTGAGATACTCAAAAGAAGTTGGGGTTTGGCTCCAGTTATGGGAATCCCTGTAGCAGAAAATATGCCTAGAGACTGAGCAATGCCAGCATCTCTACGTACTTGAGGTAGATTCCCTGAGGTTCACTTATATCAGGACCGGAACGACTAAGGTTTTTCTCCATTATAATATTCAAAACTTAGTAAATTTCAGATGATATGAGGTCACCTTAAAAACGAAGAATTTGTTGTCAAGAGTCAATGAATTGTAAGTTGCAGAGATAAGACTATTAGAGGCCCCATGACTTTCTTATTTAGTGTTTTGTGTGTGTGTGTGTGTGTGTGTGTGTGTGTGTGTGTGTGTGTGTTTGAATGGGGGTGAGGGATGCTGGCAGAGAGGGAGTTAACAAATTACATTGAGAATTACCGCCTTCGCGTCATTTAAACATATAAGAACCTAACACCCACCATTTACTATAACTCTCTTTGGCTTTGTTACTATTAATTTAGCTTCTTTCATCGTAAGTATGCTGTAGGCAGTTAGGCAGACATGAGCAGAGCAAGGATGATAAGCCAGGTGCAGAAGGTCACGAGGGTGGAGAGGCCTGGCTGCCTAGCAAGGGGCAAAACTGAGGAAGCAAGGACTTCACCCCTAGTGTAACCTTTTCTCCACTAGTGTATCACTGGCCATGTGGTTTGGACCCCTGACCTTTCATATCACTGGTTATGCAGTTTACATCCTTTGAACTTTCTTCCCTAGAGATAACTTCAAGGCTTCAGATGTATTTCAGCTCCAGGCCCAGAAAATCAGCAGATCAAACAAACACCACTGTGTATGGCTGCCTCAGTATCAGCTGCAACAACTAACATCCCTCTGCCCTGGCGCCAACTGATGGGTGGAGACCATGGCCCTGGAAGGACATACCTGGAAAGCTGATGAATATTCTACTGAAACTCTCCCCTGAGACCTCCCCTAAGAGTCCCACCTTCAAGAGAGAGATAAAACCCAGAGGACACTTTAAGGACCCAGTGCCCACTTTACCTATGGGTAGCATGCCCTTGCCTTTCCCTTCCTTCTTCTTTTCCTCCCACAGACATGCACCCCCTAAACTCTACTAAGAGACCCCACAAGACTTACAACCAGGGGAGCAGCAGGCAGTGGCAGCTTGTCCCGGGCTAAACCCCCGAATCTGTCTCCAAGGCCCCTTTTCTCTGACTTTCCAGTGATCTAAAACAGTCCAGCCTAGGCTCCTGTTATTTCTTGTATGCTAAGCCCTTCCTTGTTCCACTGTCTTGAGTGTGCTTTTGTGGTGGACTATATATTCTTGCTTTACTGCACTTTGTCTCTTGACTAAAATCTTTCCTTTAAGAAGATAAGAACTGAGGTCTTGTCATCTTGCTCATAACAAGTACACGTATCTATACAAATAGGAAAATATGTCTGGCTGGTGGCTCAGTGGATCAAGTGCCAGTCTGTGAACCCAAAGGTTGCTGCTTCAATTCCCAGTCAGGACACATGCCTGGGTTGTGGGTCAGGTCTCCATTTGGAGGTGATAGGAGGCAACCACACATTGATACTTCTCTCCCTCTCTTTCTCCATCCCTTCCCTTGTTTCTAAAAACAACTAAGTAAAATCTTAAAAAAATAAGAAAATAGTCTATTTAACTGGTTAGTAAATAGAACTTTAGCTATGGGGAGTTAATTGAGTAAATATTTGATTTGGGATAAATAAGATACATAATTTAAATAATCAAAGCCTTACTTTACTCATCAATAAAACAAGGATAAAATGTTTATAAAGAACATTGTTAAGTTTGTCAGGAGATGATGTGTATAAAACATGTCAAATTGTGGTCCTAGCTGGTATGGCTCAGTGGATTGAGTACCAGACTGTGAAGCAAAGGGTCACTGGTTCGATTCCCAATCAGAGCACATGCTTGGGTTGTGGGCCAGGTCCTCAGTTGGGGGTGCATGAGAGGCAAACACACATTGATGTTTCTCTCCCTTTCATTCTCACTCCCTTCCGTCTCTAAAAATAAATAAATAAAATCTTGAAAAAAAAACTTGTCAAATTATGAACATTGTAAAGTGCAAGTACACAATTAAGTACTTTACATGGGTATAGCCAAGCTGGAATTACTACTATGGTTAAAGCACATTTTTAATGTTAATTTTCCACTATAATATAAAGTGTATGTAAAGATCAAAACTCCCTAGAATTTCTGTAAGGAAGCCCTTTGTTTTGTGTCTTTAGTATAAACCAAAAGGAGAAAAAGTGCAGTTATTTACAATGTACTAGACATAAACTTTCATATCTCTACAGTATTGTTACTACAACTTATTTCTTCTCTCTTGATTGTCCAATCACCAAAGGTCTGTGATCCTCCCAAAGAGTTAAAAGTTAGTCACTGTAACTCCTACAGTCACTCTTTGCCAGACTACAGAAAGGAAGGAGTCATCTGTTTCTGCTAAAACAGGTTCATGCAGCTGAAAACCAATGGATTCTCTGATGACTTTACAAGTGGAAGAAACTGTTAAGAAGACCACTGTTAAGAAATACAAAATCATTTGTATTGTAAGTACAGTTTTTTTTTTAATTTTTATTGTAGCTTTGTATCAAATGTTAAAGGTATACTCTCTGCATATGTGTTTGTGTTACTATTTAAATGTAAAGTTTTAAGTAATTGTGTTCAGTTTTATGACAACTTTAAGGCATTTAATAGTTTTATTCATATCTTACAAGTAAAAACATTTGAGTAACAACAAATGAATATTAACTGGAAGTCAGGGTCCAGGCCAGAACACTTCGCAGCATTTCTTTTCGTCTGACTACAATTACTTCCCAAGTCACATTTTTATTGCATGAATATTGTAAGACCAGAAACAGAAATTAAAATCACTGTATCTTATATCCTTTGTCAGACTATCGATTTTATCCTGTTTTATTTTCCTCCCATAATTGACCTCTTTTGCCTATTTTTTTCTTTCTTGTTCTTTCCTGTCCTAAAAACAAACAAAAAAATAACTACAAAGGAAACCTTTACTTGATTTTATTACATTCTCTGTTTTGTTTCTACCATCAAACTTTCAGGAAGAGGGGCGCGCTTTCTGTTGCTTTGGTTTTCGCACTTCCAGCCATTCCCTGTTGTCTAGTTTTGTTTTCACTGTATTCAAGTCACCCTTTGAATGCCAGTCCTCCCTTGTCCTGCTCCAGAGTCTTTATGTCAATAATAGATGTTGCTCAGTATTTTCTCATTGTGAATTATTCTCTCCCTTTGCTTCTACGATGGCATTGAAATTCCCATTTTGTGACTTTTCTTATCTGTATTCTCTCAGTTGATACCTTTCTTCTCAATTCACAACAGTCTTTCACCTAGTCCTATCCAAAGATCTTCAGACAATCTCATCTTTAATCCATTTCAGAGTCATATTCCGAACCAACAGTCCCAAGTCCCCAGCTCTGAGCTCTCCCAGAGTTTCTGCCACACAATTTCAAGTGCCTCCTCGCTGGCTCCTCATCCACTACCTCAAGCCAAAACCCACGGCATGCTTTCCCCACACCTATCCCGCCACTGTTTTCTCCTGCATTCCTTACTTGAGTTAATGTTCCACCATTCTCTGTCACTCGAGCGTCGTTTCTAGGAATAAATTAAACAACGTGTGTGAGCATTGAACCCAGTGATTATGGTGAAGTAAATCCTCAACATATTTCACTTGCTTATTCGCCTTCTGGAACTTTGCAGCAACGCTCGTGGCTCATATGCCATTCATTATATTTATCATATCTGATAAACTCAGGAAATGATAAACTCCTTGGGAGCCAAACTTATACATTGTGTGTATACCTTTGTATCCTTCTAGTGGTTTATTAGTACACATAATAGAAGCTCAATGCTTTATAATCATAGTTGCAAAGGTACAATGTTTCCAAATTTTAATATTTCATTAAAAAATTTTAGGGTATCTACTGTGTTTGCAGCACTCTTTATTCGGCCAAGCTACAGCCCAGTGCTGGGTTCTCAGTGAATTTTGGAGGCCTTTCTCCACTTTGTAGATAGCATGAGATATGTTGACTTATAGGCATCTCAGCATTGAGGTGCTTATTCAGAATAACATATTTAGAGTAAATAATTATATGAGATTAAAAACTAACCTTCTTTCTCTCAAGGAGCTTACAGAACAATGCAGAGGGCAAGCCATAAATATACAGAACAAGTACAAGGTCAGCTAGCTGTTGCTTATTTCTCCAGTAAGGTTGACCTGCCAAGGACTAAAGATGTTCACAGAAAAATATCAACTTGTAAATCTGCGATGCCTGAGGTTTACCATAGGAAAGTTTCCCAGTGTTTTATTTCTTTGTAGTAGTCCTAGACTTGTCACCAGTGGCTTTTGAGCATCATAACAATGGACTAATGCTAATAATGTTATTCAGTAAATGTTTCGATTCACCTTTTCTCTCCATCCTTTGTACTAAATGAACACCTGCCAGAAGGTTACTGAACCTTAGGTGAACTTGAAGACTCCATATGAGAATTGTCTTCATTAGATACATTCATTTGTCAGTTGATTTTGATGTTGTGGGTGGGTTTTTTTTTTTCTTCTTCATGAAAGTGATTTATAAGAGAAAAGACTACAGCAAAGGTTACAGGGATTGTAAGTTACTTCCTACATGATCTGTGCATTCATTGCATTCATATTCTTTATGGCAATGCACAGCATTCGGACTCTATCGTCCAGCTTGCTTATCATTACACTCAATGGATGGGGAAGACGTGAGGGGGAAGAATTCCCCTTAATTATACCACAGCCTAACACTGGTCACAGCGTAAAGTCTACTACGTTGAAGGGCTTTGTCAGCGGCGGTGATCATGAATGCTGCACACAGTCTTTGGTCACATAGCTTCCAAATTACGCTACTTCATTTTTGTTTGAGCTGTAGATCAAAGCAGATTGTATACCAGCTTATTATGTGAACACTACATTTTTACTTATGTTAAATATTCTCATTGTCCTCTGATGGACAAAGTGGGGTCAGGGGAGAACCTGCCTATAAGAATGAGGTTGCTAACGACTTCACAGTTTTGGAAGGCTTTTTTGTTTTGTTTTGTTTTTTGAGATAAATGACCTTCAACAGTTGTCTAGTTAAGAAAAATGGGCAAAGTTTTCATGGTTTAATTCACTTGGTTTTATGTGATTAATTCACTTTAGGATTAAGCTAATGGGGATGAATGTATTCAAATTTAAGGATTTGTAATCAGTGGTATTTCTTCCCAAACCTTTCTTACTGTCTGGCATTAAATACAGTTACGTACCTCTGTCGTTGTTGGGTTTGGTAATATGCATAACTGAACACTGTGTGCCCTTAGAATTCACTGAGGGAAACAGTTACCTGGGCCTTTCTATGTATAGTTTTAAATTGTAAACGTCACTTTTCATTTTCTGTGGTAGGTTCTTCTCGTTTTGTTGGTGATTGTGACACTCGGATTAGGCCTGGCGCTTGGACTCAGGCAGCAGGATGAGCAAGGTATACCACTCAGCGTTTTCTCAAAACATTTCTTTATTTCTTCTTTCTCTTCACCTTCCCCTGTTCAAACGTGTACCGCTTCTCACCTGAGTCTCCTCTCTCCTACAGGTAGCACCTTCCTTCTAGGTTCTCCTCTCTAACTCCTCTTATCAGGAGCCCAACCTGTGCTTAGCATTGTTTACGGTCCTGCTGGTCCTTCTCTTCACCCTCGCCCCTCAGTCCTACGCATCCTTCCAGTATTTTAGCCTCACTTTTCCTTACCTTCCTAGAGGACTTTGATAACTGGATTAAAGACTCCTGACCCAACTCCTACTCTAATCCTGAATATCTGATAATAAACTTGGCCTCAGGTCTTCGTTGCTCCCTTCCGAGGACCTCCTGCTACCTACCTCTCCTGCATCTTGAGGTCCCCTGAGTATTGCGCTTTCCCTGAAATCTCGAGATTTTTTGGTTAGGCTGTGCCACATTCCCGAAATATAGTGCAGAATAAAAGATTCACAGTTTTGTTTTTTCCAAAGAGACAGAACGAAATACATTTCCAAAAATATCAAAGCACCTCACAACCCTTTTGCCAAATCTCATTAGTAAGAACAGTAAATAATCCATTTATAAGTGACTATGCATTGTTTTGGTACTTTTACTAACAGAAAGCATGAAGTCAAATGTTAGATAATTTATCCCCCTTTTAATTTTAATTTGGTTGGTTAACTTCTACTCTGACTCCTGTAGGGCAAGTCTTAGTACTTCTTTAAGACGGAGATTCTTAGTGAGGTAAGCTGACAATTTTCCAATTGTTTCCACTTGACAATGAACAAACACTCAGTGCCCCTAGGGTAACATGAAAACAGTGGAACTGAAAAGGTGGATTTGCCTGCCAAATTACTGTTTTTACTTGGTCACTTTCCTGTTGTGTTTCTGAACTACAATGCCAGTGTTAGATCTAACAAATGTTGGCTGGCCATTTTGGTAGTTAATTTGGTGTTAGTGCACTCACGTGGGCATCATTTCCAGGTTATTTTATCCCACAAAGCAAGAGGCACATACTAGTCTCTGAAGAAAATCTCCAGTTCTTTGACTTCCTTCCCATAGTGCTACACCTACCGGATGGCTTCCCAAAGTAATTGTTCTGTATTCATTTCCCCCTCTCTCAGTCTGTCAGCCCTTATGGGGCATCACTCTCTATCCCACACCCCAACCCCAGGGCACGGACATTGAACTCCAGCCCCTCTTCACCAGTGTGCTGACCACACTTATCCCCGTATCCACCCACCACAACTGTCTCCTAGCCCTCAACCCTGGACCACTTTCACCATCCTTTGCTCCAATTAGCCCACTTTTTATGGGCAATATATTTTTTCTAGTGTGAATTTTCAAAGTAGTTTTTCTACTTTGTGTTTGTATGTATTCTTACAAATTTAGTGTTTTACGTGCATATATTTTTTTAACTTATTCTTTAACAATTGAGCACTGGCTATAGGCTAGATATTATTCTAATTAATATAATTCTACATAATATTCTAATTAATGTAACTCCAATACAGTGGTAAAGAAATAAAAATCCTTCAGAGAGTTTACATTCCAGCAGGGAAGACAAACAATAAAAATACAAATAGGTAAATCATGTAGGGGAAATGCTAAAGAATAATTAAAACTCTAAAAATAAATATGGATTATTGTGTCAGGGTGAGATGGGGTGTATGTGTGAAATAACTTTTGAGTAAACAGCTGAAGGAAATGAGTGAGAATCAGGATTTTTTATATAAGAGCATTCCAGGCAAGAGAAAATACAAGGGCAAAGGCCTAAGCTAGAGCTTGTCTAGCAAATTTAATTTCAAGAATAGCAAGGAGAACGTTGAGCTAGAACTTGGGAGGATTAGAGGAAGGGTAGTCGAAATGAAATCAACCAAAGAGCAGCTGGGTCAAAGATAGATTGGTAGGCCAAAGTGTGGTCTTCGGTTTTCATTCTGAGTGTGATGGGAAGTGATTGGAGGTTTTAGGCAGAGGAATGACATGCTGTGTTTGCTTTTCAATATTACTACTTAGGCTGCTATATTATTGACAAATGGCAGAGTGAAACAATGAAAAGAGAGACCAGTTAGGAAATAATTGCAATAACAGATAAGTTTTATGTCTTGGACTAGTATGATGGTGTGTAACTGGTGAGATATAGTTAGATTCTGAGCGTCTTTTGATGTGGTAGATAGATTTTATTGACTGACTGGATATAGGGTGAGAAAGAGAGGACTCAGAAATGACTTTAAGCCCTAGCTGGTGTGGCTCAGTTGGTTGGAGCGTTGTCCCATACACCAATAAATTGTGGGTTCAAGTCCTGTTCAGGGCACATATGAGGGGGGAACCCCAAAAGACCCAGAATTATTTATAAAAAATTGTGTACTTATTCTAATACATTTAAATTTAAGTCACCTTCAAAGTAGTCTCCATTTGATACAATACACTCATCTAGATGTTTTTTCCACTGTTCAAAACAGTTTTTTAACTCATTGATTTTGATGCCTTTTGGTGCTTCTTAAGTTTTTTGTTTCACCTCTTCCACATTAGCAAAACATTTCCCTCTGAGGCCTTTTTTTAAAAATTTTATCCAGGGAAACAAAAAAAAACAAAAACAAAAATGTTGTTCAGGGTGAGATCCGGTGAATAGGGAGGTTGAGGCTCAGGGGTCAAGCGTTTTTAGTCAAAAACTGCTGAACACTCAGTAAAGTGTAGGCAGATGCACTCATAAACCACTCATCAGGAAACGGACAAACACATTGAAAGAGTCACTGAAGCCTATTGTGGCCTCTCACAATGTCAGTTGGTGCCCTGATACAGATGGGCTCCTAGAACACTTGCCTAGTGGGAGAAGCCAGTACTACAAAGGGCCTGCTCTGCAGAAGGTAACTCCATTTTGGGGGGTCAGCCCTTGTACCTAGGTTGTAGATTCAGTGTAGGTTCAGTCTCCCATCAGGGCGCTTACGGAAGGCAACTGATTGATGTTTCTCTCTCTCTCCCCTGTCTCCCCTTTCTCTTCCTGTCTCTCTAAAATCAATGAACATATTACATTTTTTTTTTAAAGAATGGCCTCATGATTGTTGGCATGAATGTCTGATAATAATGGCACTTTCATAATTAGATTGGGGAAGACTGTAGAAGAAGCTGGTTTGGGGAGAATAATTAGGAGCTCAGTTTTGGATATGTTAAATTTGAAATATATACTAGATGTCCAGGTCGAGAAGTCAAGAACATAGTTGGATATATGGGGCTGGCTTTACAGGGGGAAGTCCTGGATGGACATACACTGAAAGCCTTTTGTGTAAATGGCATATAAACTTTTTTTTCTTACTTTTTTACTGAATATTTTTAAAGATTCATCTAAATTGCTATGCATGCATCTATTCATATGTATCTATCTGCTTACTACTTAGTATTCTTTGACTTATATCCAGCATGCCATTTGACCTATGCCCTCTCCCAGTGTTGGAAACCCAGGTTGGCTTTAATTTATTAATATTACATAAATTCTGCAGGTTCTCTACTGGACCTCTGTGAGGTTTGCTTTTTTATGAATTCTCAAGAATGGAATTCCGGGGCCTTACAGTTCATATTTTAACCTGGGTAAATAGTCCCAGATGATTGCTCTCTAGCCCACCTACCTTACCTTCACCATGCATCCCAGCCAACCCTTGGAATTACCTGGCTCTCTCATTTTCGGCAATGTAAAGGTGGACAGAGAGTAATATCATTTATATTGATTTTTGTTTCTTTGTCTTGCTGCTCCAGTCTGCATTGGTTGCTTTCTTGGTTTGCTTGGTGTATTATGAGTGCTGTTTTCCATATCGTCTCCATTGTACTGGATCTTATAATTTTTTGATCTCTCTCTCTTTTAACTTCCTCATTTTGCTGAAGAACATCCATCAGTAGCTTCCTGAATAGAATGCATACAACCTGTAACTTGAGTTCTTACCTATCTCAAGACAGCTTCATCATCCTAACCTAACACTTGACTATTTGGCTAGATATTGAACTCTGAGGTGAAAATAACTCCCTTCCAGAAACTTGAAGACATTAGTTTCCTGTCTTCTGGCTTTCAGTGTTACTTTTAAGAAATTTGATACTATACTGACTTGTGATCCTTTATAAATTGTTCATGAACTTTCTTAGGAGATTTCAAGATCTCTTTATTCCTGTTGATCCCTTGGTGTGAGTTTTGCCCTGGGAAATTCGGTGGGCAGTTTTGAAGTAATAGTTTATACTTTTCCATCCTGGGAAATTTTATAATATGATTTTTAAAAATAATATCATCTCTGCATTCTTTGTTTTCACTTTTTGGCACCACCTTGTTTTATGGTCAACTAAGTAATAGCCTTAATTACATCTGCAAAGTTGGTTCGCCATCTAAGGCAACATACTCATGGTCTCAGGAATTGGGGCATGGAATCTTTTTAGAGACCATAATTCTGCCTGCCACACTTTTCTATTGAAGTTTTTCTGTGACTGTCCCCTCATTTTTATTTCCAAGACCATCTGAATGTTATTCCTTTTTTAAAAAACTGTATTTCTCTTTCTCATTTCCTGGATGCAACATCTTCTCTTTTTTGAGGATCTCAATATTAGCTATGCATGAGTGTGTATGTGAGTGTATTTTAACTCTTATGCTCCCTGCATTGTTTTCTTTCAACCAGGGTTTTTCTTTTTCTGTATTTTTCCTGTTTGTTTTGATCTTTGTCTTTTTATGCTCAAATATCTGGTAACTGTCTGTTCACGCTGAACAGTAAGGTTTGTTCACCTTTTCTCGTCCTAGCCATCGTCTATGTCTACTGTCTCTGTGACAAAAATCTCATCTTCCTTCATTGCTGTGGGTGGTGACCCTTCTATTCTGCAGGGGCCGTTGGGGTGGATGTAGTCACTGCTCCATCTCCAGATTTTCAATCAGTTCCACTATACTTAGCCTTGGACTGTCCCTCCTACCCCCACCTAATAGTACCTGCTGTCTCCAAGTCTAGAACCTCTCTGGGGTCTTGGGGAAAATCATTCATTACTTATCACTCATTATTTATCGCTGCACTGAGAGCTTATACAATATAAATTCTCTATTTGTCTGTCTGTCCTAGTCTGCTCTAGGTATTAATGTGCTTCTGCCATCTAGCCATGAGATTCCACGAATTGGTTTCCTTATTTTCTTTACAGGCAGCTGCAGGAAAAAATGCTTCGATTCCTCATATAGAGCACTGGAT
>PVKM010019802.1:0-23895 GCA_004027735.1 Carollia perspicillata | reverse complement strand
GGGTGGGAGGGGGTGTGCAGGGTGGAGGGGAATGAAGGAGGGAAATGAGACAACTGTAATGGCATAATCAATAAAATATATTCAAAAAAACTAAATTGAACTGATTCGAATTTTAAAATTGAAACACCACCTTGGTTCACTAGTCAGACTGTGAAAGAGATACAGTTTTCATCCAAGTCTAGTGGGACCAGGGATCTATTTCATATATTTGGAATAGAGATACTTAGGAACCAGAAGAATCCTTATGCTGGTTCCCTGACCCACAGAGTAAGGGCAATTACGGTCTAGAACTGCCTTACCCCAACACTCCTCACACTGCCAAGCGAGTAATCCAACAGCAAACCCACTATTTTAGAGGAATCACGGAGTTAGTACCACCATTAAAGACTTGAAAGAGGCAGAGGTGCGATTCCTACCCCATTCTGGTTTAACTTCCTTCCTGGCTCTTGCAAAAGCCAGATGGTCTTGGAGAAAGGATGCAGATAGACCATCATGCACTTAATCAGTGGTACCATTTGCAGCTGATTATGGGTGTGGTAACGTTGCTGGAGCAAAACAACAGCAACACTTGGAAGCTGGTATACAGATATCAGTCTAACGAATTGTGTTCCACTCCCCATTCCTATCGCCAGAGATAATTAGAAGCAATTTGTCTTCCCATGGCAGGGACAACAACAACCTTCCCTGTTAATTCTACTCTTTTTCATAACCTTAGAGAAACCTTGATTGTCTTGATATCCTGTAGAACATCATAGTAGTCCATTACATTGGTGCCATGGTAGAAGGCTCCAGGGCTGGCCACGTTTGGACCTAGTGGTCTAGTTCACATCAGGATATACTCTCTATAGTAGAAGACAATTGGTTGCATCTACCCACAAACAAACACAAAGTGCTTGGCAGGACTCTTTGGATCTAAAGACAACATACACCACATAAGAGTGTGCTGCTTTTACCCCTTTCTCAGGAACTCATAAGAAGGCTGTCAGTTTTGAGTGAGGTCTAAACAAGAAAAGACTTTGCAGCAGGCCCCTGAGGGGGCAATCCTGCCACTTTCGATTGTATAGGACAACGCTAATTAGTGATAAGTAGATGAGACAGGTAGTGCACTCTCCACAATTATCTGGCACAGCTTTGGCCAAGGAAATCTTGCTGGGGGAAAAAGGTCTGGGTTCAGACCTCGAGAAGGAAGAGTGAGTTCATCTAGTCAGGGAAAAGCTCGTGTATTTGCATTAGCTTTGTTTCAAAAACTCCAGTCTCAGGAAGAAGTATCATTCTCACTTCAGAGAGGTCACATGAAGCACCAAGTTGCCTGTCCTCTGGTGACGCAGCTAGGATTAGGGACCATCGGCTTCTGGTACCCAAGGTCTTCCAAACCCCAGTGTATTGGTCTGTCTTAAATCAAGTCTTTGCCAGCAGCGCCACCTCTGGCCAAAACGGTATCAGGCGGTGAGACAAAATGGGGAGACTGGGTAAATCTGCCCAGTGTCGTGGCTCTGGCCACGCCTGCCTGATATATCCAAGGATAATTTTTAAAATTTGTTTTTCGTTATAACAATAGACTCCTTCCTAGCGGCAGCGTACGGCCATCCCAGAGATGGTTTCTCTCTGGACCAGTCCTTAACGTTGGCTTTGCGAGCCAGAGCGGGGAAGAGTGGGAAGGGCGCCCTGTTTAGCTTCGCCTTCCCCCACCTGCTGCTGTGGCCGGTGCCCCCCTCCCCCCGACATCTGGGGGCGCCCAGCGAGCTGTTAGTGTATCCCAGGTCTCATTTCGGGACCAGCAGAAAGGGATGGAGACACAAGCTGCAGTCCACCCCCACACCGCCCCTGCCCGTGCCGGGATCTCTCCGGGGAGAAACGGATCAGAACCCCGTCTGCCAGTCGGTGCTGCGATGGCCGGGGAGGCGGGAGCGCAGTGAATCCTGGCAGAGCGCCCCCTTCATGGAGGGGGCGGAGGTGGGGGGGTTGGAGAGCAGCAGGGGCTGGCTGGCTGAGCGTCCTCCTAGCTCCAGCTCCGAGGAAAAAGAGCAGGGTTTACAGCGCCGCCTTCGGACCTGGCAGCGTCCTCTTCCCTAAGGGCCTGGTCCCTGGCAGCAGGGCCGCCGCCCTGGAGGGAGAGCCCGCATGGGAACAGCGGAGACAGCAGGGTACATAGGGGACAGCGGGGACAGATGGGAGACAGATGGGACAGCGTAGATAGCTGGGTGACAGTGAGGGATAGTGGGAACAGAAGGGTGGCGGGCTGCATGTCCCAGAGAGCGAGGGCGGCGCCCTGTGCTTGGGACCGAGATGATGCGGTTTGGGGAGGAGGGAGCATCAAGCAGTATAATGATGTTTCTCCTCAACCACACGGTTATTGTTGGCGGCTGTTTTATTGTCGTGGCTAGCACGTGGCAGCCTTCCCCTCTCTCTCTGGACCCTGGGCAGCCCTCCCACGACCTAGCCCGCAGGGACCTGGGCCCCCGGCAGGCTTTCACTGCGTCTCCTCTTCCCTACCCATCCCCGAGACTGCTGCGGGGGAGGGGAGGCGATGCTGAGGTACTCATTGTATTAATGAAAGTGGCAAACACATCCTTCCCATCTGGCAGCACAAAACGAGAGGCTGTTGGGGGTGCAATTACCCACTATGGGAAAGAATAAAATATTTGTCAGGTTTAGCAATAAAACTAATATCCCCAATTACTAGAACTCAATCTCATCGCAAATGAGATGAATACAAAGTGCCTTTCCTGTATGCAAAAGGAAGAGCCTGTTGCACAAAACCCACAGTGTGGTGTTTCCCAGGAGCCTCTGCCCCTGAGACGAGTGGTTTCCCTGTTGGAGGATTCAGGGTAGTAACGCTGATGACGGTGCTCAATGGTTGGTCACACACACCCTGGCACTGCAAACTGGGATTGTGGGCCGGGGGGGAGGGGGGCATGTCCATCTAAAGCCTGTGCCCCTAGGACCCCAGAAGGCTCTGGATGATCCCCGGACCTGCTTGACCGGATGTCCAAGGACCCCACGTGCCTGGGTCACTTCTTCCATACCATCTCTGCAACCTTCCAGGTCTCCTGTAGCAAGTGGTTGTAGCCCACTTACAGCCAGATATTTCTGTAGTTTCCGACATTTTTTTTCCTTCATGAAATTTGTATATAGCAAAAGCTGGGTCTGCTTTAGGCTGAGCATATGCTCCATATTTATTGGAATAAGGTTTTTAGTTCCCTTAGCATTCTGTTCACTGATATTCCTTATGTTAAAAATATCTCAGCTTTCCCCCCGATACTCAATAGTAGGCAGCTGCAGTTTTTCTCTGCAGGTTTGGGGAGGGGTTGAGAACCGGAGCCTGCTCTCCACAGGCCAGGGAGGTATTCTGCCCCTTTGGAGAGAATGACCTGATTTCCCACCCGTGAAGAGAAATACATTTTTCTTACTCTCCACCCGTTTCACACATAATGATATCAGGCAGCCTGATTCCGGGAAGTGAAGATTTTTGTTTTAGAAATGAAAAAGCTAAGGCCAAACCCTTTGTCTCTCACTGAGGGATTCTGAATTCAGATTCCTCCCATAGGTCTTCAGTGCGTTTGGTGTAGGAAGCAAGAGGATCTGAACACTGAAACGAGTCTGGGACTCCAGGTGATTGCAAACAAGCTTGGTGGGCGGGCCCTTCCCGGAGGAGTGGGCGGATGCCCCGGGGCCCTGACAGACTGAGCCCACAGCTCTCACAGCCTCCGTGATTTCCCAGAGGTCCAATGGGAGGCCCCCATCCCTGCCAAGCTCCCAAGAGACAGGAGGAGCTACTGTCTCAGCGACGGGAACTGACTTTCATGACAACTCCAGCAACAAGACAACAATGAACAGGCCAGACCTCTTCACATTTTAAAGGCAGATTTTGGAGTTAAAATGGTAGAATTAATATCCAAACTCATGTATATATGCATGCCTGTGTGTGTGCATATGAGAGAGACAGGTGGGGGGATAAAAGCAGAGAAAGACTGAGATGGCATGGCGTTGTGCACAACTGAGAGGCAAGAACGAACCACTCCTTGGAGGAGGCCTCAGCCGAATGTGCCCTCACCTGCCGGAAGAGTGGGACAGGGATGAAGTTGCCAAGGTCAAAGCTGATTCTCCATTTTACTAGTCCCAACAGCCCCTCAGAGATCTCCTTGGAAGACCGTCCCCCTCAGAATCATTTCTACGAAGGAAGGACCGAAGTTTGTCATCTCCCTGAGCCAGGAGGCTGTCAGACCCGGGATCCAGGTCAAGCGTGGCTCAGTGGATGGACCCACTAGCAGGTCAGGCACCCTCCGTGGACGCTGACCTGACTTCTCTGGGCCTGGCCTCAAAGAGAGTCTGTAAGAAGACCAAACTTAGGAACTCCTTGTGTTTCAAATACTTTCATAAGCCAGTTCTCTTTCATTCAAAATGCCTTCTCTCCCGTAAACGACATGAGTTTGTCCTCACACTCAGCCCTCGTTCATTGAGTGCCCACTCTCCCAGGTGCTGGGAACACGATGGTGAAAACAAACCTAGAGGTTACATTCCCAAACTGGTTCGTTCAAAAGCCATCTAATCAATAATGAAGGCAAACTGATCTTTGTGTGGGAGAGTTACATTCGGAGCTCCATCTTGGGCTACCTGGAAAATAGCATTCCCCGTCTTGGCAATGAGCAGCTGCAGTTTCCACCTGGTCCCCGAGCGCTGCAACCACAAACAAGCAGCGCAGAAAGTGCTGTGTGCTCCCTGCCTGCTGTGCGCCTGTGCGAGCGCCTCACACACAACCAAGGTCTGACTCCATCAGAGAGACACAGTTGCTCTCAGTTTACATTTAAAAAATCCAATCTTCAGGAACTAAGTAAGTTGCTTCAGATGCCCAGGCTGCTGACACCAAAGCCCATGTTCTTTCTTCTAGTCATCAACTGACTGCCTTACTTGGGATTTTGGCCCAGAAGAGTGGAGTAGCTTGGAAAGGTGGGGACTGAGGGTACCTTCCAGGGACTTTGGCCACAGGGTGCCAGCGGGCCACGGGGAAGTGAGGTGTGCAGATGCATAGATGCTTTTTTATTTTTATTTTTTTAATTTTTATTCCCCTTCATTCCCCTCCACCCTGCACACCCCCTCCCACCCACACTCCCCCCACTTTAGTTCATGTCCATGTGTCATAAGTTCTTTAGCTTCAACATTTCCCATACTATTCTTGTCCTCCCCCTGTCTATTTTCTACCTACTATCTATATTACTTATTCTCTGTACCTTTTCCCTCTCTCTCCTCCTCCCACTCCCTTGTTGCTAACCCTACATGTGATCTCCATTTCCGTGGTTCTGTTCCTGTTCTAGTTGTTTGCTTAGTTTGTTTTTGTTTTTGTTTTAGGTGTTGTTGTTAATAATTCTGAGTTTGCTGTCATTTTACTATACATGTTTTTTATCTTCTTTTTCTTAACTAAATCCCTTTAACATTTCATATACTAAGGGCTTGGTAATGATGAACCCCTTTAACTTGACCTTATCTGAGAAGCACTTTATCTGCTCTTCCATTCTAAATGAAAGCTTTGCTAGGTAGAGCAATCTTGGATGGAGGTCCTTGCCTTTCATGAATTGGAATACTTCTTTCCAGCCCCTTCTTGCCTACAAGGTCTCTTTTGAGAAATCAGCTGACAGTCTGATGGGAACTCCTTTGTAGGTGACTGTCCCCTTATCTCTTCCTGCTTCTAAGATTCTCTCCTTATTTTTAATCTTGGGTAATGTAATTATGATGTGCCTTGGTGTGTTTCTCCTTGGGTCCAACTTCTTTGGGACTCTCTGAGCTTCCTGGACTTCCTGGAAGTCTATTTCCTTTGGCAGATTGAGGAAGTTCTCCTTTATTATGTGTTCAAATAAGTTTTCCACTTGTTGCTCTTCCTCTTCCCCTTCTGCTACCCCTATAATGCGGATGTTGGAACATTTAAAGATGTCCTGGAGGTTCCTAAGCCTCTCCTCATTTTTTTGAATTCTTATTTCTTCATTCTTTTCTGCCTGATTGTTTGTTTCTTCCTTCTGGTCCACTCTGTTGATTTGAGTCCCAGTTTTCTTCCCATCACTATTGGTTCCCTGTGCATTTTCCTTCATTTCACTTAGCGTAGTCTTCATTTTTTCATGTAATTTGCGACTAAATTCAACCAGTTCTGTGAGCATCCTGATCCCCAGTGTTTTGAACTGTGCATCTGATGGGTTGGCTATCTCTTCATCACTGAGTTGTATTTGTTCTGGAGCTTTGATCTGTTCTTCCGTTTGGTCCATTTTTTTTTTTTTTTGTCTTGACGTGCCTGTTACGGATGAAGGGCCTGCATAGATGCTTTGTAGTCAGTGATTCTGAAACAAAGGTCTGAGGACAGTAGCTGTTTCTGAGATGCAGCCTGTGGCTGTAACCACCCTGCTGCCTATCCTGGAATCCTTACCACAGACCATGTACTCCAGTCACCAAGACTCGGCTGGGACTACAAAGCCTTTTCCTCTGCTGTGTTTTCCAGGTGAGATGCTGTAGGAGACTCACAGGAGGAAGTAGAGTGTGAGTAATAAAAGAGTTGCTTCTGTCGTAGGAAACCACACTGCCCGGGGCCCAGGCCGCTCTGGGGCCAGGGAGCCAGGGAGCTGTGCCAACTTCACCACTTAGATCTGCCCCCTTGAGCGAGCCACCAGCCCTTCTCCAGTTTCCTCCCATGGAACCTCGACAGGGTGGCACTCTTCCTCCCCTTCCCCACTGAGACACTCCATGGAACCACAGTGTAGCAGCTACCAGGAGCTGTGTGCACCCCGAGTGACATCCTTCTGTTTCTCCCCTCCTCTCTCACCTTTGGGTGCTCTCTCTCCATGGGACGCCACATGAGTGGCTCCCATTTGTCCCTCAAACATCTTTCAAGTTATCTGATGTGCCTAAGACAACTGTTCCTCCCCCCACCCCCAGGGGCCCAGCAAGGTTATCACGGCTTCTAATTCTCTAGCTGTGTGGCAAGCAGGGTCCACAGCAGCTTCGACTTAAGATGGAATGCGCCCTGGCCTGGATACCTGCTTTCTGGTTTCACCTCTGTCGCTAATCAGATTGGGGAAGTAAGTCCCTTACCTCCCTGGGCCTGTTTCTTCACTTGTAACAGAAGGGGATTAAACCAGGTGTATCTAAGAGTCTTTGCAGTTTCTCAATTTTGGTCCCCTTACCG
Source organism: Carollia perspicillata (assembly GCA_004027735.1). Lineage (NCBI taxonomy): Eukaryota > Metazoa > Chordata > Mammalia > Chiroptera > Phyllostomidae > Carollia > Carollia perspicillata. Next base: position 16,730 of record PVKM010019802.1, on the reverse strand, counting down.
AGGAATCTGAGCATTTTTGTATACTTCCTTTTATTTCATAACCTTAGGAAGGACACGGCTCCAGGGGCTGATTCAAATGGACACACAGAGACATGTGCACAAACCCAGGCCCTATCTAATCATGCGCCGCCGGGTTAGAAGCTTAGTGTCAGCTTCTGAGAGGCAGTGTTCCGACCACTGCCGTCAGGGGATGTCTTAAACTAGGGCAGCCGCGGGCTCCCCGACCCTGTACCTTCTCCCCAGCGCACAGTCCTTTGCCCTGGTCCAGTTCATGCAGGGCTTCTTCTGCACAGCAGGTGCCTGCCCACCAGACAGTCCCTCTCTGAAGTCAGAGGGGCGAAACTGTCACTCGGAGACTTCCTCGCCCAAGCCACCCTCATCTCAGCCCCAGGACAGTTTTGCTTTGCTCCGCACGCCCTACGTGGGCTGGCTCCTGTTGCTAGGAGAACCTGACCATTTGCATTTCCGCTGCGTTTATTTAGATCAGCAGCCACGGCTGCGGGAACACAGGGTATTTTAAGAAAGACGGAAAAGGAAAGGATGAGGGGAGCACCTGGCATGAGACCTCCTTCCCAAAGGCCTCCGAACATTCGGACAAAGGTAGCAGCCAGCCAGACCCCCACCCCACTCAGGCCTCCTGCCTCCTCTTCCCCGAACAGCACCAGCTCCCAGTCCCGACGCCTTCACAAGCACCTTCAAGTACAGGAACAAAACAACACAGTCCTACAAGATGATGGTCAGGCCTGTGCTCATCCTAACACACACAGCACCTCTGTCTCCCCCACACGAAAACAAACAACAAGAAAAACATCCAGACTCCACAGCAATTTTCTGACCATGCCAAGGGCCGGACCTCCACGGATGGCTCATGTTTCTCCCTTCTCCCTGCCCCTTCTCTCCCAGTCACTGCCCCCGAGATGGGGCCTTGATTTTCCCTTCAAGACCTCAGACAAGTCGGTTACCTTCCCAGATCCCTCTTCTCTGTTAATCTGTCCCCGTTCTAAGAATACCTGCCCATTTATCCCCATTACCTGTGTTTTAGATCAGCAGGCTGTTTTTCTGTGTCCCCTACAAGGCAGAACTCCTAGAAGGCAGGGTCTATATAGTTTTTAGTTTTTAACCCCCTTCTTACCTCTAGAATATTCTGCTCACAGCAGTTGCTCTCATCTGCATCAGACTTGTGATGAGCCCACCAAGAGGTGTCTAACATAGAAATCATGAGACCATCTCTGTTATTCAGGAGCGCTTAGCCCAGTGGAGGAAGACAAGTACACAAACGGTTTGAAACAACGTGATGAATGTTGTAATGAAAACTTGTTCAGAATTGTAAAACGTTTCCTGAGGCAGGGGTGGGGGTGGGATGAAGTATGAGAAGGAGGAACCAGGATGGTTTCCTGGAGTTAACTCATGAAGACGATTAAAAGTCCACCACGGGAGCCCTGACTGGCGCTGACTGGTGTGGCTCAGTGGGTTGGGCGGTGGCGTCCTGCAAACAGAAAGCTCAAGGGTTTGATTCCAGGTCAGGGCACATGCCTGGGTTGTGGGCCAGGTCCCTGATTGGGTGCGTGGGAGAGGCAACCGATTGATGTTTCTCAGGTGTTTCTCTCCCTCTCTTCTCCTCTCTCTAAAAATGAACTTGACCTTTACTGAGACAGAGACTGCAGCAGAAATCCTCAGTTGTCTGCCATTCTCTTCTTTTCTCATGAACAGAAACACTGATTTTATGTGAGGCTGCAACACGATTCACTGAAGGCCCATGTCTCCCACCCTATCTTGCAGGGGTGTGGACAGTAGGGTCAGGCGGATTTCTGGGACAGCTCTTTGACAGGGGGACAGAAAACTGGAGCAGAGCTGTTTTGCCCCACTCCTCCACCCAGCTTTTCTCTGGTTTCCTACCTAGAGGATAGACAGCTGTTCAGCAGAGATTCTAGCCGTCTTGCACCACGAGGTGACCTCAAAGACGGGCATCACATGCTGCGAGTGACACTGTGGGCCATCACCCCAGCTCTGAAGGAAATTCTTAACTCTACCCAACTTCTTAGATCACTTTTGTTAAAGTGGGGAGAGACTAGGATTGAGTTGTGACCATCGTCCACAACCTGACCAGCTCTTTCCTTCCCCCCTTGATTTCCAGCCTCAATACCTCCGTCGTTCCGTCATTCCTCATTCTTAGGAATGGCTCTGAGGCAAGGCTGCCCAGCGCCCCTCACCTCCTCTCTCACCCCCACCCCCCAACTAGTCTTCCTGGGCTGCCAATCCTACTCCAAAGTCACTTAATACCAGGAAGGAAATTAGACATCTGTGTTTGGACAGAAAGTGACACTGTCCAGCTCTCACTGTCATTCTGCTCTTTTTTTTAAAGTTATTTATTTATTTGGTTGGTTTTTTTAGAGACAGTTGGGAAGAAAGAGAGGGAGAAAAACATTGATCAGTTGCCTCTCACGCAACTGGGGACCGGACTCGCAACTGATGTAGGTGCCCTGACTGGGAACTAGAACTTGAGACTTTTCTGTTTACGGAATGATGTTCCAACCAAATGAGCCACACCAGTCAGGATTGTCATTTTGCTCCTAATTAATGTTTAACCTCAGAGAGATTGTGTTGTAGACAGAAGTGGCTGATGGGAGAACAAGGCCTGGGCCGCCTCCCCCACTTCCAGCTCCCTGAAACTTCGGGCTCTGAGAGACGCAGACAGCCCAATGGGAAGTGAGGAGGAGTGGCAGAGAGCGGCCCTGAGGGCCCTCGATTGCACTTTACAAATTCACGTCCTTGGATGTCTTGTGTAGAGAACTCTCCTGAGGCTGAATAGAGCAGCTGGAGCCCAGAACCCGTTCCCAGTGCCCAGAGCTAGACCCCGGCCTGGCCTGCCCTGCCCCAAAGGATGAAGAGACTGGCGAGGGGAAAAAAAAAGCAATGCAAATGTGCCCCTCAACAGATTATATATAAAGCTCTATTTTTAGTTGCCTTCAATCCCTTGGGGCTGTCAGGGCGGTTGCAGCCCCACTCCCCCGGGAGAGGAAATGACAGGCATTATTACCCAGCCCAGAACACGGGTGCAGCGCGTGGTGGGTGGGGGAGGTGCTGCCTTGCCAGCTCCAAAATTTGGGAACTTAACTTCCAAGGGGAAATTGAGGACACCGGAGAAAGATCAGGTTATGTACAGAAGGCCCACAGGACCCCCTCCCCCGTTCCCAGCTGGCCTGCCAGACCATCCCTGAATCCACAGCCACTGGGCGCAGACCAGGAGTGTGGGAGTCTCCTCAGTCCCCAGGCGGCTGGAAAAGTAGGTTATACAACACCCCTCACTGCCAAGTTCTTCCTTCTCTCTAATCTTAGTTCTGCCTTCGGTCTAAGCCCGTTTCCCCTTGCATGCAGAGGCACGGGAGGATAGCTGGTCACCATCCCCCAGCTGGAGAGCCCTTCTTCTCCTCTGGGCCTTCTTTTCTCCAGCCTCTGAGTCATTCCTGTTCCTTTAACCTTTCCACACGTGTCATGTTTTTAGTTCATCTCCTTGTCACTCCTCTTGCTTTGCTCTAAATATATTCCCACGTTCCTCCTCGGAAGCTGAACAGGCATTGGACCTGATGGGGGAATGGAGAGTTGGAAAATTTTACCTTTAAGTAATAGTTAATAAACTTAGTAATTAATGCACGTAAAAAGCTATTGTTTCAGGAACTGAAGGACCCACTCTGACTCTAAGAGACCACAAGCAATGCCACCTTTGTGCCCCAGGGGGACTGCAAGCGATCAAGTGGTATCTGAGCCACTGTGCTCCAGGGAGAGACATCCCCGCTGCCCAGGACACAGGAGACAGATAAAGGATTGCCCAGGAGACAGATGCCCAGGACACAGATAAAGAATCACTGGTCAATGGATGAAAGGATGCTGGGAAATTGCCAGACTGTAGCTTTCATCTGATTAACCTTTTTCCTGAGTTCCAAATTCCTTACCTTCTCCCCTGAACACCAACCCCCTTACCTACACTTCTCTTCTTCTTATAAAAAAGAAGGCTGGCTGGAAGTGAAATGTAAGATGGTCTTTTAGGGTCCATAACCCACCATCTTCTTAGATCTCTGGACATCTGAATGAAGCGCAATCCCCATTTCTTGGTTGTCTCAGTTATCTTGCCTCACCGCAAGACCAAACTCTCCTGACACATCACGTCCTCTGCTTCTGCGAGCTCCCTCATCCTCCTCTACACCCAGCTAAGTGCAAGGCTTATAAGAAGTGGTACGTACACTTTCATTGTGTTTAGATTTAAATGAGATGCATATATAAAGCATTTTCAGCAAAGTAGTTATCATTTACTGTGCTTTGAAAATTCTACAGTGGCATCTAAACAGTAACTTTTACTATTGTGGTGCTTGTCAGACCTCTGTCGACAATGCTTGTTTCTAAACCATGGCGTTGCCAACCGTGCATTCTCTTCCATTCATCATTCGATAAGTATTATTGAGTTCCCGCTCTATGTCAGGCACGACACCAGGTGCTGAGATGTCAGAATGAAAGGCCAGATCCTGGTTCTACAGGGGGTCACAGCCTAGGGAGGAAGAGGAGATGTAAGCCATGACTGCACAGTGTGGTAACTGCTAGGAAAACGCACACAAAGCGCCAGGGGATGTGGACAAGGATGGGACTGACCACAACTCTCTCTAGTCATGATTCCACTTACTAGACACCGAAGTGGACGCGTTTATGACGGCCAGCAGCTGGTCTCAGGGTTGGCCCTGTGTGTTGTCCTGGAGTCAGTTTTGTGAGCACGTATCCAGGAAGGGCTGTGCAGGGCCCTTTTTACATAATTTGGGATATGGATACATGGAGATAGAGAGTCTCTCTTTCTTTAGGGGTTTTTGGCCCATCTGCAAGCTTCTCAGCAATCTGAGGGTCAGCCTAACCCAGAGAGACATGGTGGGGAAGCCCTGCTGGAAGGTGGACAGGGGACAGAGACATGACAGCACAGTTCTAAGCCCCTGGGTCCAGCTGTGCTAATCCAGTTAAGCAGCCTAAGAAATCTCTGTTGTTTTCTTTTATTTTTTAAGTTAGCACCTCCAAGAGAAAACAGAAGCCTAAAAAGAGTCCTCAATACCAAGATGGCCTTTCCTGGAGAGGAAGAGAAGGGTAGAAAGTGGTCGCTTAATGGTTTCACAACCCTAATTAATATATACAGACTGAGGAGAAATCCCTCTGGCCAGTTAATGATGTAGCTCCGAGTTAAACAGGCTCAAAAGGAATCCCAGATTTTCTGCCTACCAGCTGTGAAACTGTGTTCAAATTCCTTAACCTCACTGTTTGCCCACGTGTTCCTTGCCTGTAAAACATGGATTAAAGTATCCATGGGCTACTGTGAGCCTCGCATGACACGAAGTACTGAGACGGGCATATATACCCAGTCAACCTGGGCTGAAACAACCCCCTTTGTTCTGTGGAACGGCTCTTCAGCTGCTCTAATCAAGTGCTTCTGGAGGGCTCTTCCCATCACATAAGGCGGCTGTCCACGCAACTGTGCCACAGGCTGGTCAGCTATACCACCGTGTGCTCACACGGCCCAGGTCTGGCTGGTCAGAGACTCACCTGGGAATTTTGCAATGATTATTAATGAAGCCGAGATTGAAGAATGATCCTCCCTCTATGGTCCCAGAGCTGCCTGCAGCCACCGTGACATTACTGTGGGGATGGCAACACCATGCAGAAGGAAGCAGAGACCAGAGATAAAAAGGGAAAAAGAGAGTCTTTTTTTTTAAAGTTCTGCTTTTCTTTTTAAAAAGACTTTATATGTATTTTTAGAGAGAAGGGAAGGGAGGGAGAAAGAGATGGAGAGAAGCATCAGTCTGCTGCCTCTCACAGGTACCCCAACTGGGGACTGAACCTGCAACCCAGGCATGTGCCCTGATCAGGTGTGGAACCGGTGACCTTTTGCTTTGTGGGATGACACCCAACCAACTGAACCACATCGGTCAGGGTGGAACCACACAGGTCAGGGTGGAAAAACAGAGCTTTGGTAGGATTTTGTACGACTGGACCTGGTTGTTCCTGAAGGTCCACCTCTGCCCCTGCTGTGAATTAAGATTACGCTAATGTGAGTTGAGTTTCTGTTCCTTACAACTGAGAGTCCTGATCAATACAGCATATCGTATGAAGCCGATAGCATATAATAATGCCAAGAATATATTTGGCATAGAGGTGCTCCCAGGAAAATAGTTTGGAGTCTTCCAGGCTTATGAAATGTCTAATTGAAGGTAAATTCAGAAGTCCTCATATATATGTACTGTTTACAATAATGATAGTCTTTAATAATAGTATTAATTATTAAATTAGTACTAATAATAGTAACTCAGTGTCCTAGAGGTTTCTGCTTGTCGGGACAAGACAATCCCCTGTCGTGGTTAGAAGTAATGCCCATTTTAAAGGAGACAAGCCTATGTTAGCCAAAGAACCAGCAGAAAATCTTTGTCCTGAGCATATCTCACTAACCCTTCAGAACATCAGTGCGACTGGATGGGCAGCTGCGCAGGGACCCTGCGTGCTGTCTGAGGAGTGAGGGAAGGGAGGAGCCACGCCCTGAAAGAACACCGAGGGTATTCAACGAGGGATTCTGGATGAGAATCTGTTCTGCCTTGACTCTGTCTCCTTCCAACGCTAACCTGGGAGGGTTTTATTTTTATTACAAGAGGTGGGAAGTTTCTTCATTGGGTAGTCTGATGTGGTTCATCCCAGTTGCCTTGAATAGGTTCATGTGTTAATGACTTCTGCCTACAGAGCTAAACCAATGACATGTTGGGTGGATGGAGACCAGCCACCACTGCCCTTGGTAAGGCATCGAGCCTCTGCCACCCACCACTTTTAAAAACCAATATAGATCAGTCATCTGATTAGAGATAAAATGCCCAAACCCACCCAGTTCTCATCTGTCTCTGAGTTCTTATCCCTGTCTTTTTTTAAAAAAATATATGTCTATTAATTTTAGAGAGGAAGTTAGAGAAAGAGAAAAAAACATCGATGTGAGAGAGAAACATCAGTTGGTTGCCTCCCACATGTGCCCTAACTTGGAATTGAACCCACAACCTGGGTACGTGCACTGAGTGGACTCGAACCCCCAGGGTTTTGGTGTATAGGATGACGCTCCAACCACCTGAGCCACAGCAGATGGGGCTTGCCTCTGACTTAAAGAGGTTTTCCTTAATCATCAGGGTATCTAATTACAGCAAGCCTGCACACCAGATGTGCAACAGCTGGATGAGGTTGATGTGACAGAGGTGCTGAGAGAGACCAGGGGACAAAGGCTTTGCACACGACTATAAGAACCACAAATGGTCACTTGGAATCCTACACTGGCGCCTCCAATTAAGCAGAGCCAACCTAGGACAACCAATCAGGAAGGCAACCAGTACGAGATCGTATAAACCAGTCTGAGTCATCAACTATTCCAACTTAGAATTTTCAGGGTCTGCCATTGAATAACTTGCAGTCCCCATCTGGTCAAAATGACAGGTGCACCAGAACCTCTCTCGTATTATTGTGGCATCCTAGGAATTCATTTGTGTAATACTTGTAGAAAGCCCGAATAATGATGGCTTAAATATCTAAAGTTTTTAGATATTTAATTTTAGCATTTGACTTGTCGCTTCCTATCAAAAGACAGCTGATGCAGCTCTAGACTTCAGGTATTTGAGGCAGAAAGAAGGGAAACTGGTGGTGTCAGCCACATCTGCCTCCTTCTATCTAGAAAGCAAAAGCTTCTCCAGAAGAGGTCTCAGCAGAAATCTGCTTATACCTCATTGGCCAATCTGGGGTCTCGTGACCAGCCCTTGCTGTCATCAACGCTGAGAAACGGAAGACAGGCTTGTTCTGTCTCTGATTCTGAAGCTTTGTTGGGTATAGATGCATGACTGCCCCAGCAAAATTCCAGTTCTCTCAGCAAGCGAGAATGGGGAATGGAATGCATGCATATTGGCGAGGTAACCAGCCGTGCCTGCCTTCATAGTTTTCAGATCTACACATCTTGCCCTGGCTGGTGTGGCTCAGTGGATTGAGTGCCAGCCTGCGAACCAAAAGGTCACGGGTTTGAAAAAGGTCGCTGGTTCGATTCCCTGTCAGGACACATGCCTGGCTTGCGGGCCAGGTCTCCAGGTGAGGGCATGCAAGAGGCAACCGATGGATGTTTCTCTAGCACATTGCCGTTTCTCTTTCTCCCTCCCTCCCTTACTCTCCTTCCCCTCTCTCTAAGAGTAAATAAATAAAATCTTTAAAAACAAAGATTGTCATATAGTATTCCAAATATGGAACTTCCCTGTTGCTGTGAACTGACATACACTTAGCAAACCATAAACCAACAGAGCTCAGCCACCCTGTCCCGGCAGAACAGAAAGCGTTCCCTTCTTTAAAGGCCAAGCCTTGTCTTCTTTCTCTGTTAACAACATCTACTACATAGGACCGTGCCTGCTGGATAGATCTTTGATTCTGGCTCCTCGATATACGTGAAAACTGATCACCTGTAGAAAGACTATTTAAATACCTTAGGCTTCGGGGTCGAAAGGACAAGGCGGTTTTACCCCGCTTGCCTTCTCCCTAAGCAGCAGGAACATTTCTACTGACAACTCAGTCCAAAAACGGCTCATGTTCCAGCACTCCCCACCCTCACCCCACTCCAACACACAATCCCACGGCAGGCAAAGCAAAAATAACAAAAGTATATCAACCTAAATACCGATCAGTGCTTACCTCCCTGAACTTAAGGGCTCCACCCAAATGACAATAGAACAAAAGTTAGTGGTTATTAACCCTTGACTTTCCAGTGCTTCAGTCTGACCAAAAAAAAAAAAGGGCAAACAAAACAAACATCACTTCCCAAGGTTAGAGGCAGGGTTAATCTGGGTAGAACTACTCAAAGACATTTAACCAAATGACCAAGTTCCTGCATCCTAATCTAGTCCCAAGGGTGTGTAATGGGCTTTTCATGTCGAATGGTGCCCTTAAAGGGCTTTTTCTTACCGGTGGCTGCCACCAGGCCCTGCAATGGCTGAGTTCTAGCACCTGTTCCACTACATCTTGGCTGTGCTGGACGACAGGCTGCTAGGACAATTTTGTCAATGTACCCTTCCTTTTGAAGTCCAAAAGTGAAATACCTTTTTATGCCCACACTTAACTGTCCTCACAGAAGCTCATATGAAAATTCAGTAGAAGACCATGCTTGGTAACACTTTTGCCAGCCAGATGGCTGATCTGTATTGGTTTTAAAAAAGTAATAGGGCCCTGGCTGGTATAGCTCAGTGCATTGAGTGCGGGCCTACGAACCAAAAGGTTGCTGGTTTGATTCCTATTCAGGGCACATGCCTGGGTTGTGGGCCAGGTCCCCAGTAGGGGGCCGTGAGAGAAGCAACCACACATTGATGTTTCTCTCCCTCTCTCCCTCCCTTCCCTTCTCTAAAAATGAGTAAATAAAATATTTAAAAAAATAAAACGATGCCAAATACTTCTTTTAAAAGTAACAGATACTAGGCTCTTGATTCCTTATAAGTGGCAGTGGCAAGCTGGTCTTCATCCACCCAACAGGCTAGTGGTTTGACCTGATTGGCAGAGGCCATTAACACATAAACATATTCAAGGGAATTCAGATCATCTATGCCAGACCACCCCAATGAAAGGACTGTGTCAGTTTTAAAGTAAAAAGAAAACCCTCCAAGACTGTCAATGGAAAGAGATTCGAAATAGGACAGAGAACCAAGGCCACAACCCTGACCTGACTCCCTAAGGGCCAGTTTCCACTTGAGACACTCCACTAATGACAGTTGCCACAGTGTCGCTTGTTTTGCCTTGGGCTCTCCGATCTAAGCCTGAGTATAAAACTCTTCCTTGCCCTGACTGGTGTGGTTCAGTGGGTCAGGCGTTATCCCGCAAAGTGAAAGCCCACTGGTTCAAGTCCTCGGTCAGGGCACATGCCTGGGTTGCAGATTCGATCCCTTGTTGGGTCTCTGGTAGAAATACGTAGGAGAAGGAACCAATCAATGTTTCTCTCCCTCTCTTTCTCCCTCCCTTCCCTTCTCTCTAAAAATAAAATCTTTTAAAAAAACAAAACACAAGAAAACCCTCTTCCTTAAATGTCCCTTTGTACAGCTAAGACAAAGTGGAAATGCTTAACAAAGATAAAGGAATAATAAAATGGAAACAGAAACATTATGCTAGATAAACTGGTTTAAAGGCATGGCCTATTCCTGGACTCGAAGGCCCTGTGATGCTCTATCTCCCGTGCTGCCCTGTGAAGCAGGGCCACCTCATGCATTCATAAACATAAACATGTATCTGTACGTCTCAGCTCCTCGGAACGGAAGCCCGGAGACTGAGCCTCAGGGATTAAAAGTTGCGTCCCTATTCAAGGCCCACCTACTGACTTCTTGCTGAAGATGTATGTGGACCTCTAACAGATCCGTGGCCCACTGCAAATTAGACCATGCCTGACCACAGAAATATGCACTTGGCTTTACCCCTAGCTCCCTCTTGGCAATATTATTTATTCAGTCCCTTATTCCTTCCATCATTCAGAAATATTTATTGGGTATCCACTATGTCCCAGACAATGCACTAAGGCTACAGTGGTTTAAGAAAATAGCTCTAATCTCTTTTTTACAAAGCTGTCACTCTAATGAACATGTGCTTTAAAAATAAGTATCAGGCCCTGGCTGGTGTAGCTCAGTGGACTGAGCATGGGCCTGTGAACCAAAGTGTGGCTGGTTCGATTCCCAGTCAGGGCATATGCCTGGGTTGTGGGCCAGGTCCCCTTTGGGGGATATGCAAGAGGCAACCACACATTGATGTTTCTCTCTCTTTCTCCCTTACCCTCTCTCTAAAAATAAATTAATTTCAAAAAATTAGGTATCAAAGAGTCCTTATATTTCAAAGACATATACTTAAACATTTATGAATTTAAATGATCATGGGAGATCATTAGGAATGTAGATTAAAGAAGTTTGGTGATGAGCTGAGAATTATTGAATATGGGTGATGGGTACAGTTGAGTTCATACAGACTATTTGCTTTAACATGGGTTTAAATTTTTCTAAAATGAAGCAAAGGGTTAAAAAAGTATTACCACGACTGTAAGTGCTAGAGGCCAGCGGGTGTCAGCTGTGGCCAGTGGACCCGGATCCAAAGCACCTGCCACGCTCTCTGATGGGAGCAGCAGCCTGGGGGCGCGGGGCCGGGACACAGAGCACGTACACCTGCTCCAAGAGATGCTCATTCTGGGTGATGGTAAAAGGGTCTGCATCTCTTGAATAAGAGCTTCCCATCTCTGCCCTGAGGGAGACGAGAGGGGAGGATGACCTGAACCCCACCTGACACCCCTTGCTGGTAGAACCAGGAATTTCTATGTAATTGTCCGGCTGAACCACAAAAAAAGAATGGGTCTTTAAATGGACTAAGGAATAAGATAAGAATTATACCTCATATCAGGCTTTTTATAAAAACTAATTAAAACACGAATTTGTCTGGACCCAAACTGAGGTGGTTATTAGGTTTGTGCTAGAGTCTGTTACTAAAATATTAACAAGATGGTGGTTTCCTTATTATAAAAATGATTGTGTTGGCCCAAGGTTCACAGGCAGCATATGGAGGCCCAGGATGGCTTGACCATCACCAGCTTCTATTCAGAGGGAAAGGTGGGAAATCAAACTTAAGAAAGGGGAGTGGAGCCCTGGCTGGTGTGGCTCGGCGGACTGAGTGCTGGCCTGTGAACCAGAGGGTCACCAGTTCAATTCCCAGTCAGGACACATGCCTGGACTGTGGGCCAGGTCCCCAGCAGCGGGGACACAAGAGGCAGCCTCCCTTTCTCCCCGCTTTCCCTGTCCCTTCCTCCCAGGGGGGAAAAGGGGGAAAGAGGAGTGGTATAGAACAAGTAGGTGTTTGAGGCAGTATGGGAACAAGCTGCAAACCAGATCCAGGACTTTGAACTACACTGAGACACTGAGACACAGAGAAAAAGAGGGGGAGGGTGAAGGAATCAGACACCTGAACACCAGTAGGAGAAGAGGTAGGTGTGTGTTAGAGCTCTGGGGAACTGTGGGGCTGTGGAGCAAGCATGAGCACCCTTGTGCTGTATACCTGGAGGCCCTGCGGGCTCCAATACGTCACCATAGGTAAAGTCAGGGCATGGGTTTCAGATGGACAACCCCATGTGTGAGGGAAGGAGATTTGGATCACTGTCCTCAGGGCCCTTCTGGACTGGGAGAGCATAAGCTAAGAGTGACATTGCATGTAGTGCCTGGGTCACAACACTGCCCCAGCCTGAAATGTCCTGACCATTCCCAGCCCCCTCCACCTCTCTGGGTCCTCCACCTCTCTGGGTCTCTGGGTCCTGGGTCCTCTCTTCCTCCAAGCCATCCTCCTCTAGGAAGACCTCCTAATCATCCAAATTCTCAATTACTTCTCTCACACCTCAACTCCCATAACATTTACTGTGTGCATCGCTCATCTGGGTCCGTCATTACTTTAGAAGATATAACTCTACCTCATACATATGTACATAGATATATATTTATACAGACATATATGCACACATACATATGTATTTGTATCATCGGACTGTAAGATCAAAGAAGAAGAGACAATGTCTGATTTTCACCCACCATAACAGGTCACTTGGCCCAGTGCAGGCGCTGAGAGTTTAGAGGCGAATACACAGCAGTTTAGAGGCGAAAACACACAGGACTAAAGTGAGAACTCCTAGTTCCGCAGCTCACGAGAGTTCTACCATTGGACAAGTCACCAGTCACTTAACAGAGGTTTCCTAGGCTTGGCTTCCTCCTCAGGAAAGGGGTTAAAAATACTAATACCCACCTCATGTAGTTCTCAAGAGCACAAAATTAAACATGGATATGGGAGCATAAAGCAATATTCAGATTTGGGATAATTTTTTATTCTGCTCAGAGTTTTAATCTGGACTTTCCCATTTGATGACTGTGTAGCTTTGGGCGAGTCATCAACCCCCAGAAGCCTTCACTTCCTCAGCTGTAAAATGGGAGACATAATGCTAGTTCACAGGGCTGTCGCAAGACTTACGTGAACCCACGTGTGCAAAGTGGCTGGCACAGCACACGACACCCGGGACTCAGAAGTGCTGGTTCCTTCCCAGCACATTATATGAAGCTTCCATACGGTGTCCCTGCACCCTGCACAAGGAAGGTCAGAAATATTTACTCTGCCGGATCAGGAGGCTGGTGATAATGCTGTTGATGAGGATTAATAAGAACTGTTGGCGAAGCTGACTTATTGGCCACCTAATGTCCAGCAAGCCTGATTTTACATTTGAATCCACCCACTGAGCCCTTTGTTTCTCCCTCTCTCCTTGAGGATATGTGGGTGAGGGGGGAGGCAGCCTCCAGTCTGGCAGAGGCCCCTTTAAAAGTGTGTCTAGGCTCCTCCTCTGCCAACCAAGTTGCTAAAAATACTACTATAGCAAAGCTGAAATATTTGCACAGAAAACTGAATTTCCTACTACATCCACCCCTTCCACTCAAATGGGTAAAATCCTGACCTGAGAAGCCCCCAGATCAGCCCCACCGAAGGCACAGGCCTCTTCTGATCATGGAGTCCCTCTGTGGGCTTGAGCTGTGATGTTTTGTTCAGAGCGTGCCTACTGCAAGGAGGCGAAGCCACAAGTGTTGGCAAGTAGCTTACCGTGGGCCTTGGTTGTCTCTCTGCTTACGACGACCAAGTATCTCCAAATACTCTTTATCTGTTCCCAGAAGGATCTGTACTGGACCCCAGAAGCTCCCCACTAATCCATCTTGTATCTTCTCTTTTGCTAACCACCTCCTCCTCTGCTGGCCTGGGCTTCTAGTCAGTGCCTCTCCCCCTCCATGCTTCTGGCTGGATCCAGCCCACCCACCCACTCACCAGCCTCCCTCTCTGATCTGGCCCTTCCAGAGCTCATCTGCCTTCCAGGCCTATAGTATTTTTCCTTCAGTAGCTATGGGGTCCGAGAGTTTTGAACAATGACAGACCCAGGCCCAGCTAGTTAATAGGTAATGCTCCATAAACTGAACTTGACACCAAGGCCCTAGGACACTCTGTGGGGAGTGTCATCTGGCACTGCTCTGCCACGGTCCAGAGCCTCATAGAGTGAGGCAGCCTGCCCCTCACAGCAGCCAGGCACAGGTATTCGGTGCTGCTCTGGGTCGCATTTCCTAGCTCATTCATTTGAGAATCAGAGGCTCAGAGTTCTACCCAGGCTATCTTGCTGGCAAACCGTGGCCACCTGGTCCAGAAAAGGAACCAACCCCCTACCAGGGGGAGCATGTACCCTTGATTCATGGTGGAGGAGGGGCCAACTTCTGTACATGTCTTGTGGTAACCTGCCCACAGTGCGTGTCTCTGTAAATGTGTCTGAGCTTCTGCATCTATGCGTGTATGTGTCATTTAAACCAGGCCATATGTGTTGCTGCTCCTGTCTCTGGATATTTGAGTCTGCGAGTGTCTGCCTTCTCATTATGATCTCTATCCTCCTCTCCTGTCTATCCTTTTTCCTCACCTCAGCGCCTGCCCATCCCCCAGGGCACGGCTCTGCGGCCAGTTCTGCGTGGGCGCCTCAAGTGGGCTGTTGCTGAAATGTCTGTGTTGCGGATGAAACCGACAGTTACCATCCCGGTCTCCCATGGGCCCGCCAGTGTTGAGAGACACCTCGCCCCTCACAAAGGTGTCTTTTAGGAAGAGAAGAGGGCTGCGCTGGCTGCGTGGGAGTTTGGGGGGAGGCGCGTCGTAAAGATACCCTTCAACTCTGACCAGCAGGAAGGGGGCCCAGAGGCAGCGCAGGCTGCCGAGGGATGTTGCCTAGCAACTTGGGAGACTTTACTGCAAACTCACTAAATCCCGAATTCTAAATTAGGAAGAGAAAAGCACAGAGTCCAGGCCTGATATCCACTCTGTCCCCCAGCTTCCTCCTTCCCTTCTCCTGTCCTCTGTGTTCTGGAGTTGAAGTCCAACGGGAACTGGCACAACTTAAGGGCCCAGATGTGCAAGGGCCTAGTTCCCGGGACTCATTTGGTGGAGGTGGGGGATGGAGGATGTGCCAGGGACAGATTGGGGAACAGATTTTCAGTTATAAGGTGGGTGGGTCCCGAACATGCTGGGAGAGACACCCTTACACCCCTAGCCCTGGAATCCCAGCCAGCCGCCAGCCCAGCCTGGGAGCCCAAGCTGGCAAACTCTGTCCCTATCAGGAGTGGCTACTGGAATTGCCCTCCCACTCATTTTCCCTTTGGCAAGCAAAACCCACGGCACAAACGGTCAGGCAGGGAGGAAGCATGGAATGCCTTGCTGTGGCTGGCCAGTGGCTGTGGGTTCACTGCCGTGCCCTTTCGGAATCCCCTGCCCCAACCAGAGCCCCAGGGTGCGTTCCCCTCCTCGCTCTGCTTCAGGCAACCAGCCTGAGTAGCGACCATCCTTTCTTCCTTCCCACTTATGGGACCTCAGTGGAGAAAGACTTTCTAGTTTTCTCCCACATGGCCCACCCCACCCGCCCACATACCAGGCAGGCCACGCTGCCAGCTCTAGCCCCCTGACCGGTTGGGGCAGGCTGGTGTCCACAAAAGTGGTGGCTGCTCCTTCTAGATGCTTCTGCCATATCACCCCTTCCCAACCTCCCGTGAAGCCCACATCCTTCCCCTCTCGTGGACCCAAACAGCCATGACTTTGGGTATTTCCCTGTGCTGGGGTTTAGGTGTTTGTCTTCCCAGGGGCAAGAGGGAGAGTGGCCAGTGTTCCTCTTACTCTGAAGCAGTGGCTCCAGAGCTTAGGGAAGCTCTGGTAAGGAAAGTGGGAGGAAAGGGTGTTTTTTCCCAAGTCAGTATCCATATATGAATACTTACAAAATGACTGTTGTGCACATCAGACTTTGTTTGGAGAATGGCATAGATGGATGGAAGGGTAGACAATAGACGCGGCAGGCAGACATCTCGGTCAGGGTGATTGCCCATGTGGGCTCACGCACGATCTGCATTTATCTGCACACTCTGTACAAGGTCCGGGCAGTTATATTATTTGCAGGTTGTGTCTGTAGTGGCTGCATGCTGAAGTGCTCATTTAGTGAGCCTGGGAGAATCATATACAGACACGTGGGCTTGTGAGCATTTGTGTTTTATGTGCCCACCACCCGATTGTGTACCGACAGAGTTCCTTATTCTGAGTGGAGTGTTGATGAGAGTTTTTAATCAGGTGTCTCTGGGGCTTTTCTTTGAAGACCGAGGGTGGAGGGAAGCTAGAGGGAGCCCTATTTGGGACTCTGGCTAGGTTGTGGAGGTGGGGGGAGGCGGCGAAGGGTGCGCGGTTTTCTATATATGAGTGGGAGGGTATTGTGCCCAGATGTGAGTGTGTTTGTGCCCGGGATGTCAGGGCCTCCATCTGCCTGGCAGTCTGCCGCCTCAGCAACAAGGGGCTGGGTTTGGGAGGATGCGTGTGTGGGAAGGGTGGATGGAAATGTGTGGGAGGAGGGGTTCGGGAGGGAGTGGGAGCCGGAGGGGGCGTGGTCATCCCCAGTTTCCCCGCCCACCCTGTCCGAAGAGGCTCCTGATTGGCTTCTAAACTGCAGGGCTCGGGTTACATTCGCAAGCGGAGCGGAGCGCGGGAGAGCGACCGGAGAACGCTGCTGAGGGTTCGGAGCAGGTCGGCGCGTACTGCTCGGCCCCCCAATCTCCACCCCGCACTACACGGACCCACCCCCGCCCTGCACCAGCTCCGCCCAG
>PVKM010019801.1:0-23925 GCA_004027735.1 Carollia perspicillata | reverse complement strand
TAGGAACAAACTCATAGATACAGAGAACAGACTGACAGCTGTAAGAGAGGAGGCAGTCGCGGGGCTGGATGAAAAAGGTGAAGGGATAAAGCAAAAAACAGATGAACAAACATACTCATAGACACAAACAACAGTATGGCGATTACCAGAGGTAAAAGGAGATAAGGGGATACAAACAAAAATAAAGGGGAGAAAAATGACGATGAAAGGAAACTTGACTTGGGGTGGCGAACACACAATATGATACATAGATGACACCTTATAGAATTGTACACCTGAAACCTATACACTTTTATTGACCAGTGTCACCCCAATGAACTCCATAAAAGTTAAAAAAAGATACACTACATCTTAGAAGAGGATACTGTGTTTGTTTTGTCATAGCTCCGTCTCCCTGCCTTGGACTTACCAATCTTCTCTCATTCTTTCTTTCTTTGACCCCGCTCGCTTTAACGCTCCACTTCTTAGTCCTACAGAACCTTTATGCCACCAGCCATTCTTCAGCTGGGAGGGCTGAGATGGAGAGACGCCCTGGCGTGCCCCTGGGCGTGTGTAAGGTTACCCAGGCCCATGATGGTTTTGCTGTAGACAGATCAGCTGCTGACCACAGTCCACACAGAAGGCCACAGCCTTAGTCTCCAAGATTCTACTGGAGACTGGGAAAGGAAAAGGGTGAAAGAGTCATTTTTAATGTCAAAAATGTAAGAACATTTAGAACAGTTTCGTAGGGAAAGTAGACTTATTCTCAGGTCGGCGGTGGGGACAAGTGCTGAGCTGTTTGTCTTTCTAAGACTGCTTAGAACATTCTAGAAGGAAGTAAAGGCATAAAGGGCAGGAAAAGGAGCCGTGCTGTCTGTAGGATGACTCCCAGGCATCACTTCCCCAGTCTGTCAGAAAAGGTGGTGATGAGTGGACAAGAGTCGCCCTTTTAGGTTAAGGAGGCTAATCTACATGTAAGGGGCAAGTGTAAGCCATGAATTAGCATAATTCCAAAATCTTTCCAGCTGCACAAACACTTCATAGTTGGTCATTTTTCACTTATTTATTTTATTGTTCATGATGGCATACTGATATTATAAATTGTATAATTTGTATAATCCTATAAAGGTCACACAACAAGTGAAAGTTTTTCCTTAGGAAAATCAGGAAATCACCCTCTCTAGTCAGGACGTCCGGGATCAGATTTTCACTCACGTGGGTGCTTGCTTCCTGCAGGACCTTGGACATGTATTTTTACCTCCTGTGCTTCTATCCTCCCATCCTTAACATGGAAATAATAATGTCACACAGCACACGCACGTTGTGTCGGGGCCAAATGACTATTTTATTATTATTATTAATTATTATTACTATAAACATTTTGGGCTAGCCTCATTTTAACTTCCCCGTGAGATGTTGCCTAACTCTGACTATCCATTTGCTTTATCTTAACCTCCCTTTTATCTCTTCATGTTTTCCCCTTCAAACACGGATGCAAATGCAGCCCAGGCAGGTACGTGCCAACCAGCAAACAGGCACCATGCCACGAATTCAGGGAACAGAGGCCTGATAACATATTGTCCTGTGTAGTGTAAATAACAATATCTTCGCTTTACACAGGCACTTATTATTATGAATATGGGTCCCTTCTCTCTATTTTTTAGTGATTACAACCAGTAGAAATTTGGTTGTGATCTAGGCCATTTGGGAGAAAATGAATTATTATTGTTAGTTTAATCTCATGTGCAATAGTTCTAGAAAACCACTCTCCAAGTTGAGGTGAGTGTAGATGTAAATGTCACAGCTGTCGATGAGTGAAAGCTGAAATTTTATCATGTTAATTCTGTGTTTCATAAGCCAGTGAATCCATTGCCACTGTTTATTCCTCAACTCTTTTCTTTTGAGGGAGCCAACTGAACGCTGAGTTCTCATGGATGTATTTCTTTAAAAAGTAGTGGTGCCATACCACATACTGTCATTATTTAAAAACTGTGACATTCTGACAGTATGTCAGAAAAAGCGGTGGCTGTTTGAAATTTACATGCCTAAGTTTGTAACTAAAACTAATTTTGTCAGGGAATATTTTATAATTACCAAATTAAAGAACTGTATAATTAAAGTAAAATGAGCTCTGCATGTGCCTAGAAACATAATCTCTTAATGCTTTTGTTAGTTTTTCTCCGATGACATTATTTTGGAATATATGTAATTTATTTCAGAAATAGTGACAGAAGTAAGGTTGTTTTCCAGAGATTTGCAGTCATTTGGAGAAACCCATGAACAACTTACTATGTTGAATTATTTTCACATTCGATTTAGTGACTTTTAAAAAGAGGAACAGCAAATTAACCAACTTCAAATGCCCATTTCTACTCAAACTTCTGTATTTTATTTATAGCAGAGGAAAACCTTTCTTCATTTCTTCCTGTCAGCTGTGCAGAGAGAGGCAGTGCTACCGAAATTGGGTAAAAAGAATATCCAAAATACTTTTGAGCACTTTGGGTTAGTCTCTGTTAAATTAAGATAATTATTTTTCTAGCTCAGTTGATATGGAGCTAAAAAGCAACTTGTTTTTATAACACTCCTATATAAAACTTCAAAAAGCACTCTCAGTGAGAATAATTTATTTTTTCAGATTAACTTTGTAGAAGAATAGTGAACATTACTTGTAGTTTGGAATCTAATGTTACAATAATATGAGTTCTTAGTGCCTTAATCTAGAGCTTCCCTTACACGCACACTTACTTGCTCACTCTTCAGACAGTCTGGTCATCCTGTAAGACTTCAGAAATGTGTATGTTCTGTAGTGGACTCCATTACTAATGGGCAGCTTCCTAGCTCTACCGGAAAGGTTTCGCTATTGTGAGTGTGTTCAAAGGAGCCAGTTTAGAAAATATATGGACATGGGCTACTATATTCAAGAAAGATGGCATATATTTATGAAACTATCTGTCTTTCTGAAACTTGAAGGAGATGGAAAAATGCCACCTATGCCCTGACTGGTGGGGCTCAGTGGACTGAATGCCAACCTGCAAACTGAAAGGTCACCGGTTCAATTCCCATTTAGGGCACATGCCTCGGTTGCAGGCCAGGTCCCCAGTTGGTGGTATGTGAGAATCAACAGATTGATGTATCTCTCACACACTGATGTCCTCTCCCTCTCTTTCTCCTTCCTTTCCCCCCTCTCTAAAAGTTAATAAATACAATCTTTTTAAAAAATCAAAAATGCCATCTATGTTTTTGAAGAAATTGCATAGCTGTGAACGACAGATAAATTACTTCATATCTCTGGACTTTAGTTTTTCACCAGCAAAATAAAGATATTGCTACCTTCTCTAGGGAGCTTATGGTTTTTAATTTAGATCATGATATAATCCATATGAAAATACTGTGTTAATCACTATGCAGGTAAAAGGGATTATTATTTTCATTATTGTTTTATCTTGAACTATAATGGAGCTAAGTGCCTTTATTTTGTTTGGCTGAGCAAGCAAGCAAGACAGTTATTGTATTTAAGGTAGTTCAGATCTATAAAATTAGAATGTGGACTGGCCTGAGATGAGATAGGTAATCTGCACATCGTCACTCGAATATGTAGCAGCAATTTATAGTGGTGGCACATGGAAGTGCGTGGCACAGAGCCCCACTGTCCAAAGACAGATCTAATCAGACGAAAAGGAATGATGACACTGTGATGACAACAATTAAAGATGTAAGCTCTACTGAGGCAAAGTTCTTCTCTTTCCCCCGAGTGTTTCTGAACCAAGAATTAGGCTTAGTTAGGTACAGAGAAGGCACTTCATATATATTTGATGATATGATTAAATAAATAACACTTATTTTGGGTACATTTAAAATTTGCACCTATTTCATTGTAACTAATCAAAAATTTATTTGAATTTTTCTGCTTTTCTTGAGATGATCATGTGGTTTTGGTGTCTTTCATTAATGGATTTTCTGATGGTAAATTAATCTTGCATTACTGATCTAAATCTTTCTTGGTCAAGGTATACAATACTTTTAATATACTGACAGATTCTGTTTGAGGAATATGTTCTCTAACTTCCTTTTCTTGCAGTGAGTCCGATTTTGCTATTAGGGTAATGCTGGTCTTACGTAACACATTGGGAAGGAGTCACTTGTCTTCAATTTGGTGGAAGAGTTTGCATTTGGCATTATTTTCTCCTTAAATATTTGGCACAATTCAACAGCTAACTCCACCTGGGCCTGGAGCTTTCTTTGTGGGAAGTTTTAAATTATAGATGCAAATTATTTAACAGATGCAGTACTATTCACACTACCCATTTCTTCTTGAATATGGCAGTTTGTGTTTTTCAAGGAATTTGTCCATTTCATCCAAGTCGTCAAATGCATAGGCATAAAGTAGTTGTGAGTTGTCATATTCTGTTACTGCTTTTGCCCCACCTTGTGTGTTCCCCACCCACAGCCGCTGATAACCACTTTCCTCCTCTTTGTTTCTACGGCAGGTTCTTTGCATTCCACATGAAAGTGATATCATGTCTGTCTGGCTTATTTCACCTGGCATAATGCCCTCCAGCTTCATCCATATTGTCACAACTGACAAGAATTCTTCTTTTTGAAGGCTACGTGTGTGTGTGTGTGTGTGTGTGTGTGTGTGTGTGTGTATCTATACAGCTGTATCACATTTTCTTGTTCCATTCATTCTCTGGCAGACACTGAGGTGGTTCCCAAACCTTGGCTGTTGTGAATAATGCTTCAGTGAACCAGGGAGTACAGACATCTCTTTGAGATATGGTTTTGCTTCTTTTGGATGTAGACTTGGAAGTGGGATTGCTGGGTCATATGGTAGTTTTACCTTTAATGTCTTGAGGAAACTCCGTAATAATTTCCATAGTGATCGACTCAGTTTACATTCCCACGAAGAGTTTACAAGGGTTGCCTTTCCCCACCTCCTCTCCAGCATGTGCTGACCCCTGTCTTTTTCTATCATAACCATTGTAATAGGTGTGCAGTGATATCCTGGTTTTGATTTGCATTTCCCTGACGATTAGCTATGTGGAGTACCTTTCCGTTTACCTGCTGGGCAATTGTATGTCTTCTTTGGGAAAATGTCTATTAAGATTCTTTGACAATTTTAAATCGAATATTTTGTTTGTCTGCTATTGAGTTGTGTGAGTTCCTTCTATGATTTAACCTCTCGCCAGATGTGTGGTCTGTGAATATTTCCTCCCATTTTGTGGGTTGCCTTTCCATTTTCTTGATGGTTGCCTAGACTGAACAGAAGCTGTTTAACTTGATGTAGTGCCACTCGTTTCTTCTTGCCTTTGTGTTTGGTGTCACAGAATGCTTTCTAATGTCCCTTTTGATTTGTTCTTTGATCCGTGGGTCACTAATCTTTTCTCTTAAATGACTAATTATTAGTACCCTCCAATGTATTTTTCTTTTTAATATTTTTTATGTCACAACTTAACATTGTGAACATGTGAGATACAGTTTCATAGCTCTTTTAATGTTTGTTTCTATTAATTCTAGAGTCTCTATCAGTTTTGGGGCTGTTTTGACTAATTTTTGTCCTTAGTTGGGGTCATATTTTCTTGCTTCTTAGCATGTCTGGTAATTTTTATTATATGACCAATGTTATATATTTTATCTTCTTGAATGCTGGGTTTATTTCATATTCCAATACATGCCCTTGAGCTTTATTCAAGGACACAGTTTTATCCTTCTGGCTGCAGTTTGGCATGTGTGGTGCTTATTCTTTGTCACTGCTGTGAGAAGCCCCTTCCAGTTTACTGTATCTGATGCCCCATGATTCGTGAGATTTTACCGTTTGGCTAGTGGGAATAAGCACTATTTCTATCCCTTTGTGACACTGGGAACCATTCCCTCTAATACTTTATGGTGGTTTCCTTACACATGTGTACTGATGAGTACTCTGCCAGTTACTTGAGGGAAGTTCTGTATAACTCTGGAATCCTCTTGATCACGTGGTACTGTACTCTTCTCTATAGTACTCTGTTCTGTGAACTCTCTGGTGTTCCTAGACTCTCACCTGGGTCTCTTCACCTGAGAGATTCCTGAGTTCCTCCTGAGTTCCTGTTCACTATATTGTCACCAGAAAATCATTCAAGGCAGTAAGACAGAGTAGTGTTTATCTCACTTAGTGTATGAAGTCTGTCCAGAAAAGTCCAGCCATTGTTAATACAACGAGAATGGCTTGAATAACATCGATGTAACCTGCCAGCCAAGGAGAGTGGATAGGAATGTGCATGCATGAACAATGACAACTTCACTGTAGTAATCAGTGGGGACAATAGAGGCCATTGAGTGAGCATGTGTATTGTTGGCCATCATGTTCAAAACGAGTGAGCAGAACATTTTGCATTAAGCTTGAACATCCCTCAAAGGAAACTATTATGATGATGCAGAAGGCCACAGCTACGGGCAACTGGTGATTGACAACTTCATCTCGACAATGTGGGTGCTTGTGCATCACGTCTTCTGCAGAGATTTTTGGTGAAACATCAAATTACCCAGGTTACTCAGCCCCCCTGTGGCCCAGATTTGGTGCCTACAACTTCTGGATTCTCTCAAAACTAGAATCACCTTTGAAAGGGAAGATATTTCAGACTGTAGATGATATTCAGGAAAATACGATGGGGCAATGATGGTGATTGGGAGAACTGTGTGAGGGCCCAAGGTGCCTACTTTGAAGGGGACTGAGGCGTCATTGTCCTATGTACAATGTTTCTTGTATCTTGTATCTTCTTCAGTAAGTGTCTCTATTTTTCATAGTACATGGGTGGATGCCACCTCTCTCAGTGATCACGTACTTTGTTACCTGATATTGTGTCTTAAATCTGATGCTTCAAATATTTTACCCATTGTTAGTTGTTTCAGATGGGAGAGTAAATCTGGTCCATTATTCTAGCTTTACAGGAAGTGGATATTTCTGATTCTTAGTAATTTTTGTATCATAAGACTAATGTCATACATTCTTTTTTTGTTGTTTTTGTTTTTACTAAGGAGGCTTGTTTCTTAACTTCTCTGTGCCTTGATTTCTTCTTTCATAAAACTAGAATTGTATTTGTGCTCAATTATAGGGTTGTTGAAAGAATTAAAATATTTAAGGGGCACATAGAAAGCTCCCGATATATTACGTATTTTATTGTAATTATTTTTATGTTACAAATCACACAAAATAAATGTATGTCTACTTAATTTGATTCATTTTCTGTTTTTGTTAAACAAGGTTAATATTTATGTTATATGCATGCAAAGGGTTACGTGGACCCACTGAAGAGACAAGCATTGCATGTCTTCGAAAGATTCAGTGAAGTCACAGATCCAATTAATAGGTGGTAACTATTAATATAGTCAATTGAGTAAAGTTTCTTGGGAGAAATTTTGTCAAGAACACTTAATATGGTGCTCAGAATATTCCTGAGAGGATGACAGTTCCTGTCCAGACACAACATTCCCAATAATAATTCACCGAGTCATGTATTTGCACCTTGGTTTCTCTCTTTACCTTAAGTGCACAACATCTCCTACAATGAAAAAAGTTGCATGTTTTATCTAATCTTTCTCAAAATAAGCTGGGCTTGGTAACTAGAACAAACACAACAGCATGGGATTTTGACATATCTTTGTGGTATCTTACTCATCGGGGTTTTTTCAATGCTTAGGTCACTAAAGTCACCCACTGGGAAACATTTGGGCATTCCCTATGTGACGTATAGAAGCTACTTAATGGTAACTTACTTCCTATCTTATGAACTTTTGGCAAGGGAGATAATAATAACTTACTGTTTAAAAACTCCAAGGGAATTTATGGTATGTCCACTCTTAAGTGACATGTTATAATACATTAGACATAATATTAATACAATGGAAACAAGACTAGGCACATTCGAAATTATCATGGCGCTGAGATTACCTACAGAGAAATGTGTCTATTTATGTGGGGGGTGTAGCTTGGCCATGTCTCTTGGCAGAATATTGACAGTGAAGGGAAGGAATTATTCCTCATGTCAAAATTAAAACTAAAATTCAAATTAGTATTTTTGTTTTAAAATTGAATATGGTTAAAATAGATATATTTCAAAAGACAGAAGAATATAAAGCTTAAGAAATTTCACCTTGGCCTTCGCTAGAAGACTCTTGTCTTCTCGACGTTATTTGGATTCAGTAAAGGAACAACCACTGTGCCCTGGCTGGTGTGGCTTGGTTGCTGGCAGCATCTTCTATAGAACAAAAGGTTGGGGGTTTGGTCCCCAGTCAGGGCAGTTTCAGTTCTTTTAGGGGGGCCTAAGGGAGGCAACTAATCTACTTTATCTCTCACATTGATGTTTCTCTCTTTCTCTCCCTTCCTGTCTCTCAAAGGAATGACTAAATGTCCTCTGGTGAGGCTAATAATTAAAAAAAAAAAAAAACACTGTAGCATAGGTTTTATCTATACTAATCTGCATTTTCTCAAGAAAAAGTATTTCCATTTTGGTAAGTTTATCTTTACCAAAAGGAATCATAGTATTCTTTTATTTAAAAGTAAGAACAGATAATATTTATCACTAAAATAATAGTCTCATATAACGAAGAAATAGTTTTTATGGGAAACTTCATTTTTGTCAGTAACTCAACTCTTTTGGATCCTGACCAAATTATATCCTTTTACCAGATTTTTTTTTTCTGTAGTAGACAATTCAACAAGAAGACTCTTAATGAATAAGTATGGGGTGGGGAGAATAGTATATTTGGCAGAAACTATTTAGTTCCTTTGAGTTTTATCATTAATGTAATGTCCAAAATCAGGACATTTCAGATTATAAGCAAAAGCTAGAAATGCTTTTCAAAAAATTATTTTCCTTCGGAAAATTTGTGATTAGTATCTGGTCTCCAGCATGTTCAAATGTCTAGCAATTTCATAGCAGAAGCACCATTTACCGATCGGCTACCAGGTGGTACGGGCTAGGTGAGGCATTATTCATTTACTGTCTCACTGACTCCTCCCAACAAGCCTGGGAGATGTTACTGTCCCCATCTGACAGATAAAGAAATCGAAGCTGAGAGGTTGAGGACATTGGCCATGTAGCAGAACGTTCTAATGAAGCCATCTGATTTCAAGCCCGATGATGACAGTGGACACTTTGAGGATATCTGTGCTGATATAGGACCTCCAGAAATCATTGAGGGTAGTGTTAATACTAAAATACAAAGTCAAATCAATGTATCATTCTGCTGGTCTCAAAAGTGTTTTTTTTCTCTTTACATCCAAATTACTATTGTAAAGTTTTCAGGGAAGATACAATCTGCTTATTTTGAGCCTTTGTTTTGGCAGAAAAAAAATAAGAGTTAAAAATGTGCAATGTGTTCAAAGTGCAAATACGCTGTGGCATTTTGGCATTGTTCCAAGGGCACAGATTTAACTTGGAATTTTGGTGGCTGTTACTAGGCATGTACTGTTTATCAAATTCAGTGTTAACTGCACAGTTGAAGATTTTCTAGCAAAACTCTTTCTCTTTTTAACTTAAAAAAATTCTTTCACCAGCTTCCAAGAGTTGATAAATAAAATAGAGGAGGAAGAAATGGTCTCTGAAGAGTAAAGTCTTCTATTAAGAGTTATCAGGGGGCCATTCCACAGAGAGGCTGTATAATCGGAATCAGGATAGTTCGACATGGATGCTAAAACCTCATGGCCTCGCATCTTATGGAAATGAGAGAGGATGGTGTTTCTAGCCTTTCATTGCCTTCATTAGTTAGTGAAATAACGAGGCAGCAAACACCTGTCGATGGTTGTAGGTGCTCCTGAGAGGTTTGACAGGTGATACTTTAATCAGGTGCATTGGACATTCTGTGGGCCTGAAACGGTTATCATGTTTCCAAAGGCCAGAATTCCCTTTCCTCTAAATAATCTGTGTCCCTAGGTGTAAATTGGCTTCAAATTAAACATTATGAATATGGAATATATTTTAACCTATTGTTGAATATACTTTCCTGGCTTCCTTCTTCATTGCCTTCAGAAATTTCTCCCTTTTCTGTGCTTCAAGAGTTGTTAATCTGTGTAGGTCATATCCTTCTCTCATACATGCAAATGTTTGATTAAGAGGTCATTGACATTCGGAATCATGGTTCTCCTTGTTGACCACATGTAGGATTCAAAAGAATTATTAATTTTCCTTGGCCAGGTGCCTCAGTTGGCTGGAGTGTGTCCCATAAACCAAAAGGTTGCAGGTTCGATTCCCGGTCATGGCACATACCTAGGTTGGGAGTTTGATCCCTGGTTGGAGCGCATATAGGAGGCAACCGAGCAACGTTTCTCTTTTGCATCAACGTTTCTCTCTCTCTAGCTCATAAATTAAAAAAATATCTTTGGGTAAGGATTTTTAAAAGAGAAATTGTTAATTTCATAAATTCTTGTTTCATAAAAATATATGATCCATGAACCTGAAACTGCTCTAAATAATAGTCTTAATTGTTTTAAAGTACATGACTGTCTTCTCATAGGGGCAGTTTGTTTTCATTATTAGTCAACAGCACGTTTAAAAGAAAGACAATTATTTGAGGTACTAATGGACTGATGAAGAAATTCCCTCTTATTTTGCTCCCCAGAATACATGCAAAAAGAGGTAAGTATTTTTCACAAAATGAATGAGGAATAATTCAAATTCATTTTATCCTAGCCTAAGGACCTAAAAGATTTTGTTGATCATTCTTATTTAATTGGATGACTGATTCCTTTCAGTTTGGCCCCTGCTGTAACTCCATTCAGCAATTTTCCTTTATTTTACCTATATTTTGGGGATTTACTCCCCCTGCTGGATCCTGGCATGCATGAGAGTTGAATCTTTTCCAAGGACACTGAAGTCTGACTCTAGCTAATTGTTCCTGTCTGTTTCTCTTTGAGTCCCAGGTGTAGTAATATGTATGTTCCAATCACAACAGCAACCCCATAAGTTTAAAGGTAGATATTTAAAATTTCTAGGTACCAATTTTTCTTTAAAGTTTCCTAGAAAGACTAGAGTAAACGGATGCTAATTTTAAAAGTGTAGGAAAGTGCCCTGGCTGGTATAGCTCAGTGGATTGAGTGCAGGCTGTGAACCAAAGCATCGCGGTTCGATTCCCAGTCAGGGCACATGCCTGGGTTGCAGGCCAGTTTCCAGCAGGGGGCACACGAGAGGCAACCATACATTGATATTTCTCTCCCTCTCTCCTTTCCTTCCCCTCTAAAAATAAATAAAATCTTTAAAATAAAAAAGTATAGGAAAGTGAGGGTAGAAGAGGGTATGGGGAGATAAATGGCGATGGAAGGAGACTTGGGGTGGTGAACCCACAATCCAATATTCAGATGATGTGTTATAGAATTGAACACCTGAAGCCTATATAATTTTATTAACCAACGTCACCCCAATTAGTTCAATAAAAAAGGGAAAAATAAATAAAATTAAAAATTTAAAAACATATAGAAAAGACATCCTAAATACATGGGTGGACAAAAGTATATTTATAATTTTAATACAAGTAAACAGTACAATAATTAATAAATATAAACTCATATACCTACCACTGCAAACCTACTTTTGCCCACTTCTGTATTCGAATGTTAAATGTAATAGGTTTAATTAAAAATCATTTGCTAAAGAAAAGTTGTTTTCTTGTTCCTAATTAAGGAAATTTCTTTCTTCCTCTTACTATACAGTAATTGTGCTAGGAAATAGAAAACTGTTTGCATTTTTAAAGAATTCATG
Organism: Carollia perspicillata; assembly: GCA_004027735.1. NCBI lineage: Eukaryota > Metazoa > Chordata > Mammalia > Chiroptera > Phyllostomidae > Carollia > Carollia perspicillata. The sequence goes on along the minus strand of PVKM010019801.1, from coordinate 12,220 downwards.
AAACTTTTGCCATCAATAGCTCAATATTGCAAGTAAATGGAACTAGGTGATTTCCAAGTATATTTACCTTGACAGTGCTTTGAGACAGACACACATCACCCAAGGTCATTACATCTTTGTGACCATTGCTTATGAGAGAATTTGTATAATTTTGCATCTCAAAAAATTGCCCCATGCTATTTTTAGCTCCAGTAGTTTTGCTTTTTTTGGATGGCCCAACCTGCATTACACAATATTTTCCCCTTTATTTATGTTGGACTGAATGGTGAGCGTGACTATTTCCTGAGAGCTGTTTGTTTTAGGGTGAAGAGAAGTGTTGCAGTTTTCACGTTGTTCTTTTGTTGTCATTAAATGAAAACAAGTCATTTTGCCAGGAAGTAGTATTCTTTTCTTTGTAAACAAACTCTCAAAATCCTCTCAGCTTGACTTCTGGAGCATGTTGCTGCTTTTTTATAGATAACGGTCAATAGGACTGAAAGACACCTTTATCTTATACATGTAAGAACAGACACCAGCCCTGGCTGGTGTGGCTCAGTGGATGAATGCTGGCCTGCAAACCAAATGCCGTTAGTTCAATTCCCCATAAGGGCACATGCCTGGGTAGCAGGCCCAGGTCCACTGTTGAAGGCATGCAAGAGGCAACCGATGAATGTCTCTCTCGCACATTGATGTTTTTCCCCCTCTCTTTCTCCCTCCCTTCCCCTCTCTCTAAAAATAAGTAAATAAAAACCTTAAAAAAATAGACACCAGTAGGTATGATTAGTAATGCTCGTCATTAATATTCACTGAAATCTCACAGCAAGAGAAGCTGGGAGTTTCCCATTGTTTGTTGGGAGCCAGAGGATGAGAATTAAGATCCTTAACCTTGGTCCAAGGCAGTAGAATGGCCACTTTGGTCACTTTGCCACTTTACTTAGTTTCCTAGCCTAAAAACCTGTCTCCAGTTTTTCCTAATTCACGGGTGTGGCATCCCTGGTGGTACAAAGATGAAAGCTACCAGTCAATTTCTTTACATCCTGCCAGGGAATGGGAGTTCAGAAAATTACTCTTCCTTGTTCTATGCTTCACACCAAATTAATGTTTTATAGCTGCGGTCCCAAACCTATTTGGCCCCAGGCACCGATTTCATGGAAGACAATTTTTTCACGTGGGTGGAAGGGATGGTTTCTGGATGATGGAAGCGCATTACATTCAAGCTCGCCTCCCTCTGTGCGGACCAGTTTCTAACAGGCCTCGCCTGGTACCAGTCCTCAGCCCAGAGGTTGGGAAGCCCTGTTTTACAGCAGTTCTCTTTAGAACACAAAACTTCATGAAAAATGTAAGTGTTCACTATTTTAATGTAATGCCAGCCAATCTCATTTACCAGTACTACAAAGGATGTACCCCTCTGCAGTTGCCAGAATACACAACAGTATATAGTTTTAAAGCTTTCCAAATGAAATCTGTTTTCCAACTCTTACCAGAATGTAAAAGAAAATGAATACTTCGTCAGCAACGCTCTTAATTATGTCACCAAGAAATACCGCATGGTGAAAAGTTGCTACATTCTAGGAGACCTTGATCACAATCCCCTGCAGGGGTTAGGAGAAGATGCTTTTTATAAGGAAGTCTATGTAAAAAATTCCAACATAAGGAAGTCCTTCCTTAGGGACTTGCTGGAATTTGTAGCCAGTAATGGGAAATGACACTAAAAGCAGTAACTCCCATGTACATTGTGTTTATTCCCATTCACTTAAAAACAGCTTGGGAGACTTTGACAAAAGTGATACATTGCAATATTTTTAAAACCTTTATTTCAGGACCCTGCGTGTTTGCAAGGTAGGAAGGTTAAATACTGGGTTTTGAAATAGGTAGAGGCTTGAAGGGGCCATGTATTCTTACTTCCCCTTTTAAAAGATAGAAGAGCTAGTAGCCTTTGCAGAGTTGAAAAGAGCATCATGCAGAACTATCCAGTGTTTCTCGAAATTCCCTAATCATAAGAACCATCCTGGTTCACTTATTAAAATATCAATTTCTAGACTGCTCCACAAAAGTTTCCGGGTTCTGCAGCAGGGCACAGAAAAATAGCACAGGCACCCCAGCTGACTCTAACAATCAGAAGAATGGGGAAACATTTGTCTGGGTTTAGTGAACTGTAGAGGCCACTGCAGCAATTCAGACATGAAATTTGAACTAAAACTTCATATATTCACTTGAGAAATATTTGTTGAACTCTTAGTAGATATGGATTTTGGACTTCTTTTTTTTTTTACTTTTTTTGAACATCAGTTTCTCATTTTGAAGTTTAATATTGTACTCAGATTATTGGGGACATTCAGTTATATATACCCTAAGAAATGATTAATTTTTACTGAGCAATACTAATTTTTTCATCAGTCTCATTATAGGGTAATAATTTAATTATCACAATTAGATATTTTTCGTACGCCTTATGCAATCGCACATCTGTTCATAAGGTTCTTCCTCATGAAATCTCACATCTGTTGCTCTGAACTGGCAACTTCTGGAGACTTATGTGGACACCAAGAGCTCCTTAACATCTTCAGGATTCAAAGCCTGTCCTAATACCACTTCCTCCCTCCACTTCTCTTTAGCCCTTTTAAAATGTGTGTTTCCTGCCTACGTTCACATCAAACACATTTTTCAGCTGCTTACAACACTATTAAAATGACAGCTATTATTTATTGAGCACTTACTGTAATCTGGGAACAGTCTTAGGTGCTATTTGTATTATTTAATTTTCACTGTAGTGCTGCAATGTAGGTTTTATGACCATTTAAACAGAGGCCGAGAAATGCAGTAATTAAGCCAGTCCTACAGCTGTGACATTGAAGAATAGAAATTATTTCACTCCAGAACTGTCGGTCTTCAAGCCCAAGTGCTGGCCACCATATCACATAATCCATCCCTATAACTTGAGAACAATCATTTCCCCCCTGAGACTGAAAAACGCAGTTCACATGTTGGTTTCTCAGTGCCCGCCTTCTGACTCCCAGTGAAATCCAGCCCTTCCCAAGGCCCACAAAGCACTGTATGATGTGCCTTACATGTCCACGAGCCTTTTCCTTCCTGCGCCCCGTGCCTGGGACTTGTCTCTATTTCCCTCTGTTGTCCCTAGATATCCCACACAGCTCCCCCCACCTCACCAGAGACATCTTACCCAATGACCTAGGTGAGCTTCTGCCCCCCGCGTGCACGCGCATGTGCACACACACACACACACAAACACACACACACGCACAGCGAAATTGCCCCTCCTCTTGGCTGGCTGATGTTTCCTCTGTAGCAGGATCCATAGCTCACATCTACTATAGGCTTTTAGATTTTTTTTTATTTCTCCCCAGCAAATGTCAGTCCTCAAGAACAGTGGCTTATCCCCAGTGCCTATCACATAGCAAGGACTCAGTTACAATATTGAACATCGAATGCTGGCCTGCAAACCGAATGGTGGGACATACTTAATATTCTTTACATAGTGATATTATAATTTTCAGAGCAATTAAAGTCTCATATCTTGGTAATCATCTTTATATTGTCTATATTAGCTATACCATTCATTATTGAGTTCATCACTGAAAATGGGTTGTTGGATTTCACTCTTTGTACCAACTGGAATATCACTGTGAGGAAAATAAAATACATCTCTCTGGATAGGATAAGAGCCTCTGGAGAGACCCTTGCTCAAGTCATTTAGTAGCTATTCACTGTTAATACTCAGGACATTTCCCTTGCTCTTTTCTTTAGAAGCTAGAGCATTAGAATACACGTGGGTATTAAGCATTACCTGTATATTAGGAGACACTCTACCTGCTCAGGGACACTTCCTGTGTGCCTGCTCTGGTCATCATGCATTATGATTAGAAGTAGTAGGAGAATCATAAATGTGGTATAATAATTCAATGGTGTTTTTTTAACCTGTTGATATTTTATTTTTCACCCTTAAGTTTGCCCTATGGCAAACTGGATTTATAGGGCCAGCATTATGCCACGTGTGCAATTTAATGATTTATGGGTATAGTTAGCCACCTTGTCTTTTTTTTTAATTGTTTCAAGTAAGTTCTAGAAACACCATTTCATTCACATCTCAAGTAACGTTAATGCTAAGTTTTAAAAGGCAGTTTATTGGGTGAGGCTGTAGTTCTGACTATTTGGATTTTGTGAAGAAAAAAAGAAAGAAAGGAAAAGAACGTAGGAACACAAATTGTGCCCCAGGGTCCTTGGCACCTGCTCGCAGCAGGGACTGGCACCTGTCAGCGGCAAGGTCCGTCTGAGCTCCCTCTCCCACTAGCTGGTCCCTTCTGTATCTCTCAGTCCGAGTATTTTAATTTCCTCTTTCTGGTATCCTTGTGTTTTTCTTTCCTTTTCACACTCCCTTTCCTCCCCACTTTAAGCTACTTAAAAAAATAATAATTTAGTGACGTTTAAGATGCAAATCACCTTGGAAGTGAGAAGGCGGATATTTACACATGTCCTGTGACAGGGCTTTCTAAGCCCGCCCCACTGGGGACGGTTAGTACGTTCCATAGCTCAAAGGGGGAAAATCCACGTTTCCCAGACATAAAGGTCAAAGACATGGAACAACTTTTTTATTATTTGCTCTCAAAACAGAAGGGGTATGATTTATGGAGGGTATAAGCTTATGTCATAGCCACGCAGGTGCTGCAGGCAGCCCCGACCCCGTCTAAGCCCCAGAACGACACTGGCATTGACCCTTTTTGCTTTGTTGTTACCGAGCTTCTTTCCCGGGTCTCCGCGTTTCTGAGCCCCGCCCCCGGGAGCCTGCGGAGCGGGCGGGAGGGCCCTGCTGGGTGCAGGAACGTTGCTGCCAGTGCAGCCTGCAGTACATTCTGTGGTCCCTGTCTGAGTGCAGTGACTGTCGGTTGGTGAGAGTGCCTCGATGATGACTCAGAAGTCTTGTATTAACTCTCTCTTTAAAAAACGAGGTTAATATTAACCCATAAGTAATAGTTTTTAAGTTTCCTTCCCATGTGACTGCCTAAAAATCATCACAATTATTTCTTTGTGAATCGTGACCAGTTGCTTGCTATCTACAATGTGTTTTTTGATATTGACTCTGATATGTATAACATCAGTAGACTGAGCAGTCTTCCTTTTCCTCTGTGCCCCTTTGCACACCTCCAGTCCTCTCTGAGCCTCCCGGTTTTGTTAAGGTTTCCGTAGGCCACCTACTCAGCCTGATTTCTTTGTCAAGCACGCATCATAAATAGGCCCACCTAAACAAAAAAATAACATTTAACATTTTGCAAAAGCAGCAAATATTACTTTTGAACAGGACAGAAGGAAGTGAGGCAAGACGAAAGAACCAAGAAAATATGTGGTCTGCTTAAGGAAAAACGCTACTTTGCTGATTTTTAGATGTATATTTTTGTGAATATTTGAGATGGTGGGAGTAAAATTACAATGAGCAGTGCCCCAGCATACATAGGCCCTTGGTCCTCACGTTAATCGATGAAGAGTATTTGCCAAGAAGTCACCTCTGGAGGGCAGTGCAGTCTTATATTTGTTGCAAGAATGTTGGGGAACTTTAAACTTTTCCTTCAGTTCATTTCAGAGATTCATGGCCCTGTAAGCCACGAATCACCCTGTGTTTTAAATACTCAAAGGAGACATAAACCTGAAAGTAAAGTCTTTTCTACTAAAAGGGTTAGCCTCTTAGATTGTGGGGGAGGTTGAGGCAGGGGAGAGCAGCATTACCGAAAGAGGACTTTACAATCCCATGTGAAAATGTCATCGTTGCCTACACCGAATAGGGGAACTGGGTGTGTAAGTAAAGAGCTGAGTGATATTTGTCCTTCTTGTCCCCTGGCGTCAGGTTCCTGTGTACCTCAACTGAATTATCCTCATTTTGGTCCCCACCTGACTCCAACAAAGCACAAATCTGTGTCTTCTAGGGAAATCTGCTGACAGCCTGGACAGTTATCGCTGGACAGTTGTCAGCTCTGTTGACACTGGGTGTTGTGCAGCAGGTTAGCCCTGCAGCCAGCCAAATATTTCCCAGTACCTTAACAAATCAGCAAAATATTTTGAGAAATGCTTTACTTTTATGAACAAAATACCCTGATAGTTATTGGATTTGTCACAGCATCTAAGGTTTCTCTCATAATCACACTGACCTTCACGTGCTATTATGTTACAAAACCAACTCTTTATGCAATCAAACCAAAGGAAGAATGCTTAATTAGCTCTCCATGACCCTGTGTTACGACGCAGGCATACAAAAGTTATTTTCTGCAGCACTATCTAACTATCGCATGAAGAAATGTCTTTATACAATAAGATCCGGGCTATTTGAAGTCTCAGGAGTCAAGTAAAATCTGGATTTTCTTTTTCCTCTGAAGGCTGTTTGAGGGCTTTCAGCGGGGGGATACCGCATTTAAAGGTTGCCTGAGATCTCATAACTCCAAGTGTCACAGAAATGTGTAGATTATGAAAGACTTTTCTCATGAGCAAAACAATGGTACTTTTGAACCCTAAATCATGACATCGTCTTGTTATACCACAAAGAATTGAAGAATGTTAAGTAAATGACTTTTTTCCCTCCCTCTGTGCCTCTGAGGATAGTTATTAATGTCGATTCCTGCTGCTGAGTGATCCTGAAGCTACTGTCGCAACCTTTTTATTCCCCGAGTGCAAATGAATCCTTTAGGAGGTAATTGAAGGAAATTGATGACATTATTTGCTGTATCTTGGGTATCAACAGCATATGAATGAAAAACACAGCTATCACTCCGACCAACACATTTGGATAGAACGTTCTCAAGCTCTTCCCTGCCTAAGCAGATTTTGTGCTTTTCTGTAAAGTGAAGAACACAACTTCTAAAATTATGAATTCTTGGTATTAGTGAATCATCACCTGGTATAGGGAAAGTTTTTTTTAGCAGCACAAAGAGTCTGCCAGGGACCTGTTTCATATTCTTCTATTTGAATGTGTATATTCTAAGCCAAGCATGGCTTTAACCTTTACGTTAACTCCCATCATTGGGACACGGCAAATTCTGGGTTATGCATTTCAAAGGGGGAGGGAGGAAGCACTAAAACAGAAATTTCGTTATAATACAGAGTCTAGATGAATGACTTCAATAGAAAACCTATTTTAAATCAGCACTACTGAATGAGCTACCCCGAAAGAACATTCATTTACCAAGCTAGGGAAAAGTCATCTTAAACATGGTCTCTAGTTACTTTGCTTCTCAGTTATTGCATTTGCCACTTCACCGTGACCTTACTATAACCTTGTACTTTATGGGCTAAAGGTAACCATTATGTAATAATGAAACTATGCAGACCCAGCTTTACCACCTAGAAAGAATTGGCTTTTTATATTTTGTTTAAATTAACACTCTTTGCTGTTTATAAAACTCTGCTCCATGGTGCTTGAAAGAGGAGAGAAGCATTAATCGCAATTAATGTGTGGATTTGGGCTTTTAGGGACTCGTGTTTAGTGGGGGTGAGTCAGCAGGCCTTGTTACATTAATTATAGTGGTTTGATTCTCTACTGGTTTTGATTCACAAAGATACATATTGTTCCTAACCTAATAATGCTTTAAAGCATACATTGCTTAGGGGAGAAAAGGGAACCTCAAAACCAAACCATTAATACTCCACTTGGATTTTGTGTTTGGTTTGATTTGTTTTATTTTACCTATCCAGACCGAAATTTATTCCGCTTTCACCTTGCTACGTACGATTCCATAGTCTGACCTTTGTGATGTAGGCACTTACTATTTGAATAGGTGAGGGAAATTGCCTTTGAGAAGGCAATAAAAAACAGGAAATACAAAAAGTGTGAGGGGGGTCGGCACATTCTTGGCACATACGCCTCGAAGTCAACTGCTACCTTCTCTGAGAACAGCCTTGATTTTCTTCTGGTTTGTTCCGTAGGCTTGGAAAGGAACTGCGGCCACAGCCTGGCCTTGAACATCCACAAAGCATGTGATACCAAGTAATTATAAGTTGATGATTAAAAATCCTCAGTCTGCCTATTGTCAGTCATGTTTCTGTCACTAATTGCAAATCTGTTCTTTACCCAAATAGAAATGGTGAGACTGTGGGCTATTCCAGAAACACATCTCAGCTTGTTTACACCCCAAATAAACCCTTATGATCCTCACTGTATGGATGAGGAAACTGAGGCACAAAACTTTGAGTGCTCTGCACAGGGTGACAGGGCAAATTCCAGAGTGGGATTCCTGCCCACAGGACAGTCTGGATGGGGCTCTAGATCTTAACCTCTCGAGAATCTGGGTTCTTGCGCGAATCTTTGCTTTCATCACTGGGGTCTGTGTCGTGCCACTAGAATTAAAATGCTCTCAGCCGATTCAAAATGGAGATTTTTTAAAAAGCTTGTTAGCAAAGAGAATCATTGAGGATTTGGGGGGTAGTTAATTAAAAATGGATTTCTTATACCCGGTAGAGGCAAATATAAAATCCATTAATCCTTTATAAAACCTCGGGATGTAAAACTTCATTTTGAAATAGATTGTTAACAGGTACACTACAAGTGTACCCATGGCCAATTTTTACATAGAGGTGAGAGACAGAAGATTAAATATACACCGTGTGAGACTTTGCTAAGTAGGTATTTACAGGTTCGTCCCCAAAAGTTTGGTTTGATTTCATGACACTGATCAAAGCAGGGCATTTCGAAGGAGAAACATTATGAAAAGGAAGCCTGTCTTAATAATTTTGTTATGGGTGTTTCACACAACATTCACCTTTCAAAAATGAAATAAGAGGCCAATCCATAGAGACACAAAGTAGATTAGCGGTTTCCAGGGACTTGGGAGGGACGGGGATTAGCTGTGAATTGTCAGGAGGATCTCCGTGGGTGTGATGGAAATGTTCTGGAACTGCAGCATGCTGATAGTGGCAAAACCCAGCTTAAATATACTCAAAAAGAATCATTTAATTATACTCTTAAAATGAGTAAATGCGTGGTGTATACTATTCAATACAATTGTTTAAAAATGCATGTAAAAAAACTTAAAAAAGAAAAAAAAAGATCCAGAACTGTCTTTAGAGAGAAATATTATTTGCAGCAGATTCGGAATTTCCTCCACATGACTTACTCCTCATTTGAAAGCAATATGCAATATGACACTGAATGCAATATGTTCGATCTGAAAGGGAGTGAGAATAAAGGTAAGGGTCCTGCCCTCCTTCTCTTGACTTTTCCCCCCTTTCAGTATTTTTCAGTTGAGTAATTTTTCCTTGTAGCCTCTAGAGGGCAGCACATTTTTTAAATTTGAAATACCAATGTCTTCTCGGAAGTCTTAACTTCCATAAACAAGCTGCAGTAACTTTCAAATACCAGCAATGCCAAGCTGCTTCAGTTAAACATTCTGATTTTAAGGAATCATCTGAAGGACTGCATGGTTGAAGTCCTTCCTTCTGCGACTCAGTGGAACGAATCACCCCGTCCTCCCTGTCCTCTGTCCTTTTCCACCTCCAGATATTTATGCCCTAGAAACATCTTTGGGCCCAGGCTACAGGGGGATGTAGGAGTAATTTCACTTGAGAGTTCACAACATTCTGCCTTCAGAAGGTTTGGTTTTTAGGGAAAGATAAAGGACACAATCACTATTTGCACATGTGGGGAGAGGGACAGTCCGAGAAACTGTGATACAAATCCCCGGAACTCATACATTCATGAGGTTACATTGGAAAAACCAGGTTATAATAAACACAAATGCAATGAAAGTGTTCTCTTTAATGTATGAGTAATCAGAAGTATAGGACTTTAAAAAGTCTGTAAGAAGTTTTTGAATTGTGAGATGTAAATAAAATGGTTTTCATGTACCTATTATTGGTCTTGTATACAGTAGAAACCACCAAATAATGGTTAAAAGGGTAAATTAATTATCATTAAGTTATATAACTTCAGGTCATTTTAAGAAATGACTAGCTTCCTCTAGCCCACAATTGATGCCATTTTCCCTGTGATCATTTAATTTAAAAAAAAAAAAAAGAACCTCTACAAACTTATACCATTTTAGGATCTTACCATCACACAGAATTTATAAGCATTGATTTTGGTATAGCAATCTGAAACAAATATTAAAGTCCACCGTATTATGTCTTATACTTATTTTGGATCTGAAATTCTTCCTCCATGTCCAGTCCAGATTATATGTGAAAAAATGTATGTACACACACAAAAAAAAAGGTCAGAAGTAACTTGAGAATTGTCTGAACAGACATTCCCATTGTCTGAACAGACCTCAAGTCCAATAGTAAAAAAAAAACTGAACTTGAGTGAACCGAGCAGGTAAATTAAGTTTTCTTTTCCTGTCCCTTCTTTCCTCTCTCCTCTTCTTCCTCCTTTCTTCTCTTCTCTCCATAAACTTTGATTGCTTGCTAGTTGTGTGATGGGCATTCTGTGGGGTACCACCTATACAATAGTGAAAACGCAAGCATAGTTTCTGCCTGTGTGGAATACATGGAAAAGACAGATAAAATGACACATAAACAAAAAGTAAATGCATCAGTACAAGGGAAAATCATTTCTGAAAAGGAAAACGAACAGGGAGAGTAACTCTCGGAATCGACTTCAGGCTAGATCGTTGGGAAAGCTGTTTTTCAGGAGGTGACTTTAGGTGGCCCCAGAGGCATGAGTAATTGGGGGAAGAGCTTCCTTGGCAGGGGACAGAGAGTGAGAGGCCCTGAGTCCGGAAAGAGCTTGGCTTTTTCTAGGAACTGAGCAGGTGTGTAGATATCTCACTGCAGGTGAGGAAATGGTCCAAGACACTGCGGGAGGGGAGATGGGCCTGGTCAGAAAGGTCTTTGTCAGGAGCTTGGATTGGTCTCTAGGCACAGTGATGGCTTTAAAGAGCAAAACAAAGACAGTGGCATCATGGTCCAGTTTAGCTTTCAAAGGGGTCTTTCCAGCTGCTCTGTGGAGAAAGGACTGGAGAGGTACCCTGGGGAATGTGGGAGAAGTCCGGAGGCACTTGCCGAAATTTAGACAAAAACAATTTTGTAATTGACTTTCCCCTGAATGTTGGGAGTACAGGAAAAGACTCTTTTTTATTTCTTTAAAAGTATAAATAGTTTTCAGCTTGTTAGATGTGGCAACGTTGAGAGAGCAGTTAATGGTTAGTGGGATATTGAAAAGTACTTTTGGAAACATTAATATCTTGTGTTTCTAGTTTTAGGCAAACTGACATTGATTTTAAAAAGCCGAGACAATCCAAACATCTTCGGACAAGTGTTTTTCTGAAGGCTTGAATTTTTAAAATTGCTGGTGAAATATGGGAGTAGATGGGAACACTAAGAACTTGATAAGTGTGTTTACATATCCCTTAATATTATTTTGTTTGGAACTTCTCTCTTAATCAAATACAGTAATAAACTGAGAAGTAAAATGAAAAAAAAAAACCCTGTGAAATAATATTAAAATCTCCAGGAAGACTTTATACTTGTGTATCTACCCATACATATATACATATATTCATGAATGCCTAAAATATTTTTCAGTAATGCATTAAAATCATATGAATTTATAAATTTGTGAGTACTGCGTAGCTGTTGTATAAGTATATATGTATTGGTGGTCTGGTATGAGCAGAAATGATGTGAAAAACATTTGGGATATTTCAGACCTACTACATAAGATCCCTTTCTGCTGAGGTAGTTCATGTGACGTGTCATGCTAAAAATAGAAGTATCACATATCTCCATTGCGGCACCCGAGGAACCGGGTGGCAGCCCCGCCCCCCACAGCAGCATTAGTGACTTCCTGTCCCTATTCGCATTGAGGAGCATCAGATTCTGGGCCACTTCAGATTCTGGAAGTGGGCTATGTTGGTTCAAATCTCACCACGGAAGCTTCCTGGCTTTATGACCTCGTGTATCTTATTTAATCTGTCTCAGTTTACTTCTCTATGTAATGGGGATAGTAAATTCACCTAGCTTGTATTGTTCTTGAAATGAGTAAAAGAGTTGTTATATGAAGAGTGCATAGACCAGTATTTGGCACTCCTAAAGCAACACGTGTTTGTTTTCCCAGTAACATCAGTGACTTACTCCAGGCTATTTGTTAAGTGCAATACAAGGCAAAATGTGTCATCACGTGCTTTAGGGTATTTCCTAGGGAATGTTGATTTGCTGTTTTAGGCACCAGGCATGCCATTTTCTGGGTATTTTTATTCCTCTGTCAGGTGCCACAAGGGATTTGAATAACACTGCGCTGTTACAGGCT
>PVKM010019800.1:0-23897 GCA_004027735.1 Carollia perspicillata | reverse complement strand
AAATAATTCTATATCTAATATTAAGGCTTTTGAAAGTTATCATTAATTATGAGAAAGGGCATAATATATAAGACTGGATTTAACTTGTGTGATCAACTTCAATGACTTCTGCTTATTGTATTCTGCATCTACATGTTATTTGAAACTTATTAAACAAAATGGGCAAAAGACATCTATTTTAAAAGAGTTATAATGCAAGAAACTCGTTTGAACACAGAAGGTACTAACACCCTCTTTCTGTGAGTGGTGTAGATTTTGTTTCAACATTTAAAATTATTTGTAAATGGGAACAATTCTGAGTGCTTGTTGTATTGGAATCTCTTTTCTTAGGGCAATACCATTGACTAGAATTTATTATCATCTTAGAATTATGAAGCCATAAAACATTAGAACTGGAAAAAAGTCTGAAGTCATCAAATACAATTCTATTTATAGATAAGAAAATTTAGGATTAGAAAGATATGAATTACCCAATGCCACATAGGAACTGATAAAACAATTGCCCCATGCAAGTACTGCATCTTAGTTCTGATCTCCTTAATGTTCAGTAGGCTGATTGGGCATTCATATTTTCAATGCCCACTACTGTTTAGTTAATGGAAAAGTATTATTGATGGCCATTTGAAAAATACTATCTGAAATTTTCAGCATATAAAAATTATATGAAGGTGTCTTAAAAACTTAAAGTAAGACTGTTTGACAAGATTATGTGATAAATATACGGTTCTTTGTCACAAGTACAACAAAACTTACACTTAAATACTTTTCAAAATGGTGAAAAGTTGAAGCATTCACAAAATACACATAGGCTTCTGGCTCAAGGTGGCAGAATCATTACATTATTTTCTTCCCCAAAGTCCATTAAAGTGATAAGAAATAACAAAAATAATAATAACAATACTTAAAGGGAAGTTTGGGAAGCATCAGGAGGCAGCCAACTAATAATATTAACAAACTTCTGAAAATAGAAATCATATGGAGTAACATTCATGGGCATCCCAGAAAAGAGAAAACTACAGCCAAAAACCTAGGCTGGCCCTGGCTGGTGTAGCTCAGTGCATTGAGCATGGGCCTGCAAACCAAAGGGTTGCCTGTTTGATTCCCAGTCAGGGCACATGCCTGGGTTGTGGGCCAGGTCCCTGGTTGGGCATACATGAGAGACAACCATACATGGATGTTTCTCTCCCTCTCTCCTTTCCTTCACCTCTCTCTAAAAAATAAATACATAAGATATTTAAAAAATAAAAACCTAAGCTGAAAATATGTCAGATATGGTGTGACAGGCCCACCCTCCCCACCCAACAAAGCCTTGGACTTCTGAGTTCAGAGATGGCAAATATGATCTGTCTGTCAGATGGTAATGAGAGTAATAATGTTATTTAGAGAATCCCATGACAGCTAATCCCTCCAAACTTCCCCTCCGCAACTATACTTGTAAAATAAAAAGTGACAAAAAAGAGTGGCATTCAGTTACAGAACAATTCTGAAGTACTATTTACAAAAGTTGGCTTCCTTTGATCAGAGATAGCAAAGGTCACAGAATGGATTTGGGAAACGCAGAGCAACACATTCTTTATTTCAGTATTAAAAGGTTAGACTTTCATGCATACAGGCTCACCACCAACCAAAACCAGAATAAATCTTGCTAATGGCATGTCCTGTTCACTTAGCTCTAGCTCACTACTTTGCAATTCCAGAAAAAGAGAAGGCTGTTGTAAAAAGAGGCTTATATATCAAAAAAACAAAAACAAAACAAAACCCTCACATCAGCTGTAATGATTACTAACCTTGTTTGTCATTTAAAAGAGATAAGAATGAGAAATAATTACATGCACACAAAAGAGTAAGATTAACAAATGTCTGGTTGTATCAGTCAGGATAAGGTAAGTTATATGATAATACCAAAAAATGCCAAAGTCTCAAATGACAATATTTCCATCTTAAATATTACCTGTCAGGGGGCAGAAGGAAAAAGAGTTAATTCACCAAAAAGTACATGTTCAACCTAGAAGTGACACAGATTTCCATGCACTCAAATTACATAGACTAATTACATGGTCCCATTGACAAACAGGAGAGTCTTCAATATATCAATATGGACTTATTAAACCCAACAGTCCTACCAAACAGTTAGGGCAGAGAACCTGAATCATTTGGTGAACAACACTTATGACCCGGAAGAAATAAAAGCTTCAGAAAACAAAAGCAATTTAAAAATTCTAAGTATTCTCTATAGCAAGAATAGTTGTGATATATTCACAAAACAACACGCAGGTGCTACACTAAATGAGCGATTAGGGAATAAGATATTTTTAATTAAAACTTTTATTGTTATAATTATATAGGCAGATAGTTATCAAAGACAAAAAGATTGGAAAATAAATTTGAGCAATCCTGAAAATAACTGTGGTGTGTGTGTGACAAGAGGGGGGGGGAATGAATTATTTAGGAGCAAAAATGGTCAGTCCAGATATTCCAACATCCATCCAATAGTAGATCCACAGAAAAAAAAATAAAAAATAATAAATGAATGAACAAACTAAATTAACTAATTATCAATTATTTAAAAAAAATTTAGGGGCAGAATAAAGATGGAAATATTCACAATAAAAAGAAAAATACTATGAATAATAAAACAGTCATATTTAGACATATTCTTATAGAATTTAAAAACACTAATGATAAAGAATCAATCTGTTCAGAACTTATGTTGATGTATTTTTTAGTTACCTAACAGATATAAATTATGCCTCTATTCAGCTTTTCATTTGTACTTCTGGATATTAGAAAGTAGTGGAATAACAAGTTTAAAGTTATGGAAAAATATTATTGAATCTATAATTTGATACCCTTAAATATTGATCAAATGTAATGGCAACAGAAAATATTATACAATATGGATGCTCTCAGAAACCTGGACTTTTTAAAAACACATATTGTTTGACAGAAATGCCAATAAAGAGAAAGACAGCTAAAAATTTAAAAGGCATAAACAAAACATAATGACAATGTTAAAAATCCAAGGATGAGAGTTGAGTTATAAACTCAGAATGAATTAGCACCATAAAAAATTTCATCAAGAAGAAAGTGAGTTTAGAATACAAATTTAAGAGTGAGAAACTAGAAGTTCTTAATTACATAATGAAGCATTTATTTATCTTTTCACAAAGAAAACAAAAAAGGCAATTTAAAACATTCAGAAAAGTTAAAAATAAAAGTTATAAGGAAACTATGCTTTAAATATACATTTAAAAATCCTCAAAACACAGAACCTTAAATATGAACCATATCTTAGAATTCATGGCATTTGAAGTAAATTCATTTTGTCTTTGAACCTAAAATGTTGTCTTTTACAGATACATTTTATCTAAGCAAAAAAAATGTTTAAACAACCATAATACTATAAATGTTATTCATTGGTTGTCTTTTTAAGTAAATAATCAGCCTTTAATTATTATTAAAATAATTCAGCCTGGAAGACAGAATTATTTTAATAAGAAAATAGCATAAACTTCAACCCTGGGTATAGCATCTTTTGTAACTTTATGTGGTAGAAACTCAAGAAAATTTAGCTAAACATGATGAAAGTTTATTATTTAAATGGTACTGTAACTTATTAAATAGCAAAAATAATTTAACTTACTATACTTTAGTAGAAGAAGGGGATCAGAAAAAGAAAACTAATGAAGATATTATATTTTTAAATTTCATAGGAACAAGGAATATGAAAAAGGGCTTCGGCTCTTTGTAAGAAGATGTCAAGTAAAAGTTTCAGTCGTAGAGACTTGATTTTTATGCCGACCACAAAAATGAAGACGGTCCCTAAGAAGGGAATTTAGTACTGTGAGATGATACACTTTCGATAATGTCACTTTTGAACTATAGATATATGTGTCCTTAAACTAAGCACTCATGGCTATTGTCAAAATATATTAAACTAGAAAGATAATAACAAATTACCCATTGTCCTTTACAAAAATTGGCATTAATTCAGTGACAGAATCTTGGCATTTAAAGGAATTTTAAAGATTATATCTCCTGTCGTTATTACTTTATGTGGAGAAGGCTCAGATCTAACTATTAAACTCAGATCCTCCATCATCCTTGTCTGTGTCCCCATTTCAGTGACTGGAGCCACGTGACCTATTTCCTTAACAACTGTCTTTCTGACTCTTCATGTAACATATATCAGCATTTTTTTCAAATTTGTGTTGGAAATATATTTCAAGTTTCTTCACACCTTCCCATCTTAATTAGAACCACACTAATCAGTGATTCAACAATTATTTTCACCTGTTCCTGCTGCTGTACCACTTGCTGGTATGGGAGCAAGAGTCCCTAGACTCAACTAGCTTATATTATATTGGGAGCAACAAATATATTTTTAAAAAGTACTCCCTTACTAAATAAATCAAACATAAAAGTGATAAATGATATGAAAAAAATAAAATCCCAGTTAGATAAAGACATTTTTAGTAATTCTTTGGGAGTATTTTTCTTAGATACTCTAAGAGTACCCTGATCACACAACTTAATTGGCTTTGTCATTACGGTGTCTTTTTCTTCTTTCTTTTTTCTGGAAGATAAATGTTATTTTATTTTATTTTTTATTTCAGTACTTTTATTTTTTTTCCTTTGATTGTTGACACTAAGTGACATCCCATTCCCCCTCCCTCTGCCCGCCTCCTCCCATTGCCCCACCCCTCCTTCCCTCTGGTTGTCATTGTGGTATCTTGTTACTGCAATCATTCCCAACTAACACAGAGGGGGAGACATGCAAAGGCTAATAAGATTACCTGAAGATTCCACTTCTTGAAGAGCACCATAGTAAATCTGCAAGCATTCTCATTCATAAAACAATGATAACTAGTGAATATTATTTTAAAAAAATGTTTAAGGTCTTTGACAATGCGTGAAAGATATACCATGTATGAAGAAAGATTTATTCAATGAAATCTACTAAACCTCAAAAGGACCTGTGAGTGGTGAGACTTGAGTCATAACCTACTGCAACCCTGATGCAGACACTGGTCCACAGTGTCCACAGCATCGTAGATGAGATACGAGACAAATTCACACAGACCACCCAAGTCCTGTAGAGGAAAAAAGATGGCACAGCCACTCTCTCAAGGGGAGAGCGCCCTGACCCTTGCCCTGACAGGCTTTTATTGTCTTTCTAATAGCCTATATCAAAAGTTTTCATTCATTATGCTTAGGTTTGCTTTAGGTAATTACTTTTTACAGATAGCAACGGAAAGGATGTCACTGATTACTTCTTACAGATTAACAAAGAAAAAATGTTGCAAATGCAAGGGAACGATCAGAGTAATTGGTCTGGTTACACTTCAGTCCTTGGGATAATTAGCACAGACTTCAGGAAGTTACTTTAAAGATATGCAGTAAGCATTTGCTACCTCACCTCAGGTTGAGGGAGTTTAAGCAAGAGCAAGTCACAAAGCAGCCTAGTTATAATGCAGGCCTGATTTCCCAAGGGAGAACCGATCCACGGGTTTAGCTCCTGCATGCGACAATGCACCTATTGGGCTTTTCCATAGGGCTGAGCTACAATTGCCATTGCCAGGCAGATCAGTTCCCTACACAACTCTCCTCAACCCCAAATGAGCATGACAGAAGCTCCACTCTGGGTGGGTGTGGCCAAGAAGATTCATCCATCTTCTCAGCTCCCAGGTTACAGAACCTCTCTAGGTGAAGAAGGAGGCACATTTTTTTAAAGATTGTATTTATTTTTAGAGAGAGGAGAAGGGAAGGTGAAAGAAAGGGAGGGGAATATCAATGTGTGGTTGTGTCTCACGTGTCCCCTGTTGGGGACCTCGCCTGCAACCCAGGCAGATGCTCTTGATTAGGAATCAAACAGGTGACCCTTTGATTCACAAGCCAGCATTTAATCCACTGAGCTACACCAGCCAGGGCAGGGGGCACATTTTTTTAAATCTCCCAACTTTATATCACAGAAGTTAAAATCCAAGTGAGTGCAGGCTAATGGTTGAGTTCCTTCCACACTCAGCCTCAACCTGTGGTTGAAGGCTTTACCCCTCCAGTGGTGGAGCATTGCTAAAAAACTTAGGTCCCCCACAGATATCTATGCAAAATATAGGGTCCAGCAGAAGTAATACCGGCTTGAGTGTGGTTGTGTTACAGAAACAACTGCCCCCAATGGGTTTTTTTGTTACTCTAGGTTCTTTATGCCTGCCAGTATTTAGGACTGTGGTTCTGAATGCCAGAGTTTGGTAAAAAGAAAGGGAACCAGTTAAAAGTTATACAGATTTAGAATAATGGTGAAATTCTTCTGTTAAATCTCACTCGTTTTAGAAATGGAGATACACCACAAACACACAGTCCTGCTCTTCCCTGCTTTGCCGAGTCAGACCGGTCTCAGTGCATGCCATCCAAAAGTACTGCCTTCCAGAAGAAAAAAAAAAATACAGAAGTCTGCAGCTCACTTCTCCTGGTTCCTCTCTGTAATCCGCACTGGGCAGGTGTACCGAGGTTCCCAGTTCTTAATCCAAAACCACGTGGCACCTCCTCAATGCTGGCCAGTGAGAGCCTCCACCTTTTTCTTTCCCTGCATGGTCCCACATTGTCCCTCATTGTCTCCCATTGTTCCCGTCCCACATGGCGGCCCTGCCTTTTTATTTAAATCCCAGCCAAACACCTCCTCTGTAACCCCATTTCTGATTCTTTCCTCAATTGGCTATACCTGCTAGCACTCCCATATCCTCTGTCTTTCTTGGCTGCCATAATTTGGGCTGGCATGGCCCCTGATGCAGAGGCCACCTCCAAGCCTCCCAGCCTCTCTCATAGGTGCAGGAAACCCCTCTGGCTACATTGCATCATGGGATAGAGCCATATGCATCTCCCCGGCTCCCCACAGGAACAGGTTTTAATATTATTAAAACACTGGCCAAGTTACCTGTTACAGTTGGTAGGGTACATGAATATCTCGCATGAGATGGACAGCAATTTGAACATTTCACCTAAACTGTCATATGATGTGCTTGAGTGTGATATTGTCATGTTATAGAATTATATGCTTATAATT
This sequence comes from Carollia perspicillata, assembly GCA_004027735.1. NCBI lineage: Eukaryota > Metazoa > Chordata > Mammalia > Chiroptera > Phyllostomidae > Carollia > Carollia perspicillata. Next base: position 16,837 of record PVKM010019800.1, on the reverse strand, counting down.
TTGTAATAAAAGATTTTATAATAAAAAGGGAAGTTATTTGAGCTGGACCCTGTATATTTCTCTTGATTGACTACAGTAATCATATTTGTTCTCTTCACTTTCGTGCTTTATCATTATAACTGTACTGAGGTACTCAGTTCTTATTGAAAAGAAAATTAAACAAAAACTCTTGTATATTCAGTTACCTAAATCCTACCCATCCGTATCCATTCAGGTGCATAGTTTTCCTCCAGGATTCATGTCCCACCCAGAACCTCAGATTGTGACCTTATTTGGAAATAGGGTATTTGCAGATGTAATTAGTTAAGGTAAGTCCATATTGGAATACAACAGTCCTTTAATCCAACATGACAGATGCTCTTATAAGAAGAGAAGAGACTCAGAGACACATGAAAGGGGAACCAGAAAATGTAATCATGCTGACATAGCCAAGGAATGCCCCTATAAGTTGCCAGCAAGCATGAGAAGCTGGGAGACAGACATGGAAAAGATTCTCCCTCTGAGTCCCAAAGAAGGGATCAACCTTGCCAATATCTTGATTTTCGAAGTGTAAAAGGGTGCAGCCAAGAGGGGGGACCCCAAATAGGGATTTGTAATGGGGACCAAAAGAGCTTGGAGATAATTGGCTCCACAGCACAGGGCCACACCTTGCTGGAATGCTGGCAGCTGTGGCCAATTATGGAGGAGCCAGAAATGGGTCTGCAGAGGAAGATTGGCTCTGGGATTTAAACTCAGGCACGGCAGCCATTTGGTGTCATTTGGGGGACCACAAGTCTTTTTGGGGACCACGCGGCTTGAATGTCTTGTTGCGAATACATGGTTTTGGCATGAGTCAGGACCACACAGCTTTGGAAGTGCTCTCTTTTTGCTATGTGGATCATGCCAGGAGCATGCATCATGGAATTCTACTTCTTTCCTGAGATACAGTACTTGAGACTGGGCAGAGGGAGAAGGAAGGACCATGTTCATTTGTGAGTATTCTAAAGAACTTTAGTCTGCATAACTTTTAAATAAATAATAACTCCCTTCCTTTCACCAATCTCTGGCATTGAGAGACAGCTTTCCTCTGGTGGTGGGCAAAGCGAACCTAGTTTGGGGGAGGAAGCCCCTGAGAAAAAAAGGGAGGGTCTTTTATATCTTCCAGCGCCCACCCCATCTGTTCTGTGACATCAGAACTTCTAGCCTGGACAGTGAAAGAATAAGTTTCTGTTGTTTTCAGATTCCCAGTTTGTGATGCTTTGTTACAGCAGCCCTAGCAGGCTAGTCGGCCATCTTTCCACATTCAGCTCAGATGCTCTCCTATCCTTAAGTCACCCTCGATTCCCACCACACTGAGAACTCAAGGAGGAAAAGCTCTGTCTTGTTCTTATTTGTAACTTTACTGTCTAAAGAGCAGCTTACAAGTACAACAGAAAATTTAGTACCTGCTTTTGAAAAGATTATGTTACTTCCCCCTGGAAGCAATCTTCTCCTCTTTTGCATGCTTACAACACTTAAAGGAAGATTTAGATAGAGGTCAATTCAAGTTAGTATCTGAACAAAATAATGACTCCAGTGGAAAAATGTAGAACAAAAATTGCAGTACATAATAGGTAACCAGTAACTATAGACTAAATTAATATAAATGCTCTAAGCCAGCATTTTTCATGATTTTTAGGAACTATGTCAGGCTTCTTAGTATTTTTCCAGGAAGCACTTATGTTTTTCCAGGAATTCTTGAAATCTACAGTGAAATGTGGAGGATGTCTTACAGAGGGAGCATCCTCCTCCACGTCCACTCGGGGATATGGGGTGTTGACAGGAAGAATGTGATCGGCATTCCCTTGTGGTGCACTCTCTTAGGAAAAACCCAGCTTGCATTCCTATGGTTACTATAACATCCTACATCTGGAAGCGAGCATGATAAGAGAACTGGTGGTGGGGATCCCTCTGTTCTAGTAGTGGAGAATAGAGATGTAAAATACTAGGTGAGAGCAGAAAGCTTGATGTTTTATTTGCATCCTCAGAAAACACTCGGGTCTAAGAAAAAGAATAACCTCATTTTTACTATTCAGTTTATACCAAAATACAATAATAGAAATCTTATTTTTTTCCCTGGATTTTCTGTCTCAGTTTGCAGTTTCCTGGCAAGCTTATTATGACAATATAGAACTAGAGAATGGTCAATATTCTCCTGAAAAATACAAACCTTAGCGACACATTTCACAGTATATAATTTGAGATGCTCATCCTTGAGGGTGCATAATGCTCTAAATCATCATCAAATGCTCTGATATCATCATCAAGATATGACTGGTATTAAATATCATAACTAGTATTTTGTCACCCTTAGGATTTAACTTTTAAAACTGGATTCTTTCAAACATTTACCAACTGCGCATTATTATCTCTGGAGGAAAGAATATTTGGGTAATTGGGAAATCTAAAATGTTGATATAGGGATTTATGATTTGAATAAAATCGCCTTCCGCAACATGAAATTTTTAGAGACTGGAAAAATTCTTTATGTCCCCAGAATACCCAGAATTTATGAAGTGTATCAAAATATATTCAGATTTATACTAAGTCTTTATTGCATTTTTTATTTAACAGAGTTGTGTTTCCTTTGATTTTTTATCCCAAAAGACTCAACCCAGCACACTATCAGATCGAACTGCAACATGCCTATTTTCATGTTCAATTAAATAAAACTTTTAAATGCTGGACACTGTTTTACAAAGTATATCATGTGAAGTTAAAAAAATTTATACAAGAAAATTTAAAAATTATTTTTACATTTAAATCAGTTTTATTGAGTCATATGTTTACAGTGCTAGTAATTTCACCATTCTTATCTTTACCTGTAATTATTTCTCTGTTTACACTACTAAAATAATAGATGGATTCAACTTTTAATTGTTATAATCCATTCTTCATCACTATACTTTATCAATAAATGTGTCTTTATCAAACTTTTGAGATGCATTAACCCAATAATTTTTATGATTTGTATTATATTAATGAGTTCATGATAGATCTAGGCATAAACTAAAAAGTTAAAAATCCCATAGAGAGGCAATCTGTGAATTATGATATCCTCTCACCTCTTTGTCCAACAAAGATGAATATTGATTGAGCTCATTTTACATGTGTGGCATTACTCTAAGTAGTGTATAGAATTCAAATGAGAAAGAGGCATCAAGCCCTGACTGGTAGGGTTCAGTTGGTTAAGCTTCATCCTGCAAAGCAAAAGGTTGCCAGATTGATTCCCTGTCAAGGCACATCCCTGGATTGCAGGTCAGTTCTATGCAAGAAGCAACCAGCTGATCAATGTTTCTCTCCCTCTCTTTCTCCCCCATTTTCCTCTCTCTAAAAATAAGTAAATAAAATCTTTAAAAAATAAAAAAGAGGTGGCAAAATATCGAGGAGATTAAACTTTTGACATCAAGAAGATTAAAGAAACACCTTGACTTACAAGATACTTTTTGTTTATGTTTCTCCCGAGTACTTCGATTACTAGTTGTTAAAGGAAAACAGGTAAGGGGGTTTCTGAAGACTGAGAAGTCTACTGCTAAGTAGATGGGGTTGAATTTCATCTGGTCTGTGATTTCAGAACCAAAAATATAGGCTTCTTGGGGGGCCAAGCATTGTAACCTTTGAACTTCTCATCTTTTAGTTTCTCTGAAATTAACTATAAAATTACACAGTTTTTTATTTATATCATGATGAAAATGTGATATAGGTGTCCCTCATTTTTACAAAGTTTGCTTTATATCACTTTGCTCTTATGAAAGACCTACCTTTCTATCTGATTTTTCTAACCAAAAGATACCCGAAGAGGACTTTTGCTTTTAAGAAAAAAGATGAAACATGAAAGTGGTGTTCAATGTTTTGTTGTTGCTGCTGTTGCTGTTGAAGCCATTTATAGAACCAGTGGCACCTCCATCAGGAACAGTGGCCCCATCAAGCTCCTTCTCCTAGAACCACACTTCAGCAGCTCAGTATCAAGCTGCTTTGACTTTGAACTGTGTCTGTGACCATCTGTGCTTTATCTTGATTTATTTTGTGCATTCTTTAGCAAAATGTGTCCTAAGTTAATTGCTTTTCCACATTACACCATTTGGGCTTAGGAAGAGTTTCAAAAGAATATTCTACTCTGGGATAGCTGTGGGAACCTATACATCACTTGATCCTGGAAAATCTTATTTAAATGGCTACATACAATAGTAAGATATAAAGATAAATTTTATTGCAGGAAACTCCAAAGGGGAAAACAAAAAACAAAAAACAGTGCCAATGAGGTATGAGCAATCGCTTTCTATTTTGATTGGAGATTTTCCTATTCCTTATTTTTTTTAAAGTATCACTCCATGTCATAAATTTGGAGACTGAAATATATGTAGACATTATTTCTATGAGCAGTTTTCCTTAGCACTCTACAGTTAGGAGAGACACCCTGCCGCTTCCATTGGGAATGAGGCAAAGGTGGAGGATTGTGCTTTTCTCTGGCTCACTTCACACAATTTCCACCAGAGAAGCTGGACTTTTATCTTTTTTTTTTTTTTTGAATGCTGGACTTCTGTATAATACAGTTTCTAGCAAAAAGGCTTTGAAAAAATTGTTTAACTATTGATCTATTCTAATTATTGTACTTTATTTTTATTTTCAATATATTTTATTGATTATGCTATTACCATTGTCCCATTCCCCCCCTTATTACCCTCAGCCCAGCACATGCCCTTCCACCTGAATTCCCCCCCTTTAGTTCATATACATCGGTCATATATATAAGTTCTTTGGCTTCTACATTTCCTATACTATTCTTAACCTCCTGTCTATTTTCTACCTACCATTTATGCTATGCATTCTCTGTACCTTTACCCCACTATTCCCCTCCCACTCCCCCACTGATAACTCTCCATGTGATCTCCATTTCTGTGATTATGTTCTTGTTCTAGTTGTTTGCTTAGTTTGCTTTTTTTAAGGTTCAATTGTTAATATCTGTAAGTTTGTTGTCATTTTACTGTTCATATTTTTATCTTCTTTTTCTTAGATAAGTCCCTTTAACATTTTATATAATAAGGGCTTGGTGATGATGAACTGCTTTAACTTGACCTTATCTGAGAAACGCTTTATCTGCCCTTCCATTCGAAATAATATCTTTGCTGGATAATCTTGGGTGTAAGTCCTTGCCTTTCATGACTTGGAATACTTCTTTCCAGCCCCTTCTTGCCTGCAAGGTTCCTTTTGAGAAATCAGCTGATAGTCTAATGGGAACTTGTTTGTAGGTAACTGTCTCCTTTTCTCTTGCTGCTTTTCAGATTCTCTCCTTATCTCTTTCCTTATTCTTTCGTTCTGGGTAATGTAATTATGATGTGCCTTGGTGTGTTCCTACTTGGGTCCAACTTCTTTGGAATTCTCTGAGCTTCCTGGACTTCCTGAAAGTCTATTTCCTTTGCCAGATTGGGGAACTTCTGCTTCATTATGTTTTCAAATAAGTTTTTGATTTCTTGCTCTTCCTGTTGTCCTTCTGGCATCCCTATGATTCAGATATTGAAATGTTTAAAGATGTGCTGGAAGTTCCTAAGCCTCTCCTCATTTTTCTGAATTCTTGCTTCTTCATTCTGTTCAGGTTGAATGTTTCTTTCTTCCTTATGCTCCAAACCATTGATTTGAGTCCTGGTTTCCTTCCCATCACTGCTGATTCCCTGTAGATTTTTCTTTGTTTCACGTAATGTAACCTTTATTGCTGTCTGGGTCTTTTTTATGCTATTCAAGTACCCAGTGAATTCCTGGAGCATCTTGATAACCAGTGTTTTGAACTGTGCACCTGATAGGTTGGCTATGTCTTCATTGCTTAGTTGTATTTTTTCCTGGAGCTTTGAACTGTTCTTTCATTTGGGCATATATATATATATATATATATATATATATATATTTTGTCTCCACGTACCTGTTACTAGTAAGGGGCAGAGCGTTAGGTGTTCACCATGGTGGGGCAACCCACAGGGTTGTGTTCTGAAGCTGTATGTGGTGGAAGGGTTTGAGAGGGAACAGTGCTTCTTACTCTGCTCTCTGCCAGTTTTCAGTCACTTCCTCAGCTACCCATAATCAAATTGGGCTTTTCTGGAGTTAATTCCCTGGTGGATGGGTTTGTGTACATTCTAGGACCCTGTGGGTCTTGCCAATGAACTCTCCTGTGAGGCTTGGCATTTCTCCCGCTGCTGCCTCAACCTCCACAGGTGTTTGCAGTCAGCGACGTTGAGGCTTTATTTCCCTGTGCTGGAACCCTGTATTGTGTGGTCTATCTTGCTCCCTAGTTGTTCTTCCAGGTTTATCTGCAAACGAATGTGGGACCACCTAGTCCACCAGCCTCTGCCTTGCCTGCCCCAGGCCTCCAGCTACTGCCTTGCCAGGAGTTGTTTCTGCCCAGCTGCCTGTTGGCACCCCTCCTACTGGTCTGGATGAATGTTTCTTTTTTAACTACTTGGTTGTCAAAATTTCACACAGTTTGATTTTCTGTCAGTTCTGGTTGTTTTTTGTTTTTAAATTTGTTGTTGTCCTTCTTTTGGTTGTGCGAGGTGTCACAAGTGTGTCTACCTGCACCTCCATCTTGGCTGGAAGCCTTAATTATTTAACTTTAAAGACAAAAATGTATGAACATTTGGAGATTAAGGAGTTGCACAAGGTCACAGATATGTTTTTTTTTTAATTAGGAAGAAATTAAATTTAATTTTCACAGTAAAAAAATTACTTTCATGGTCCCAGTTCTTGTTAGGCTTATCTTTTATTTTTCTTTATTATTCTCGTGAATACAGGCCATCAAAAGAAGAATGAAAATAGTCTTTTTGCTTTGCTTTTCAGTACTTGTAAGTACAACTATACACACAAAACTCCCCAAGAGGGGCCAGTAAACAAAACCCAATTAAAATGAGTTAATTACTATAATTGGGTTATATATATGTCATATATATATAGTATATATCATATATATATCATGTTAATGATGTTTAAGTTTGATTGATATCCAACTTCTTTTTTCTTTCTTTTTTATTGTTGTTCAAGTACAGTTGTCTCCATTTCCCCCCATCAACCCCCCTCCCCAGCCATCCCCACCTCCTACCCTCAATCCTATTATTGGATGTAATTACATGCTAATGATAAGACCCAAACTAGAATCAATGATAGCAATAATAGTAATGAATGAAGTTATAAATTTCTAAAAGTAAAAGAGGCCGATAAAACAACATCATACTACGTCTTCTCTCTTTTAGTATTCTATAAAAAGATAATAAAAGAATTTATAAAATGGCCCAAACCAAAATAAATAGAGTGGAAAAATTGTGATCCAAATTTATTTTTTAAAAAATTAACAATTATTAGAAGATGGAAAGGGAGTGAGGGAGTGTCAAGGGATATAGACTAAACCATAGCCATGTGCACAGGGTCTCTGGCTGAAAAAAAGATGCTTGTCTGTTTGCATAGCTTCATAGACACTTTACATTTAGAAATCAGTCTATGATATAGACAAGAATAAGAATTCAGGCTTAAATCATGAGACTAACATAAGTAAGTGGGAGTACTTCATTCCATGTAAGAACATAGAATAACATCTGCAGTCTAGTATCTATATCTAAACAAATGTTCTTCGTTATAAATGTGCATTTAATGTCTGGGGAGAACAAGGCCCCCCTGAGGACAGTGCTCCTTTTCTTAACCTGATATGAGGGTTCTCTCAGCACAGATGCCAGCTTCATCCCTGAGCCTGTCTGTGAACAGGCTGCCTGTGAATAGTGAGAATCCTGGACTTTCTATTGCCCCACACACATATACATCTGAAATGAATGATTGATAAACATTAGAAGAAATTAGAGGAGTTCATGATTAAACCAGATAGAGGGAGAAAAAGAATTTAAGAAATAAGTTAGGAAAATGTAAATTTTATTTATCGACAAAAGCAGGATTTATGACAAAGAAAAATTATAGAACTAGATATTAAAATCATAATTGACAAAGTAAAATACACAATAGATGAAATAAAGACTAAGGTAAAGAAATGTATTGGAAGATATGACAAAAAGATGATTCAGAAAATGAAAGAAAAGATTAAAAACAAAGAAGACCAAGTGAGGACACACAAGTGTTCCAAAAAGACAGAATAAAAAAAGGTTATGGAGCAGAAAATTATTAAAGAAACATTTAACAAAATTTTCCACATCAGAAAGAGTATATTAGCATGCAGATGAAAAGTATACAGTGAATACCAAGTAAGATGTCTGAAGATGAAATTGGAAATCAAGATGTATCAATTTTAAATTACAGAATTCTAAGGATAAAGTGAAGGCCCTAAAATGATCAAAGCAGAAAAAATAGGTCAGTTACAAAGGTATGAAATATAGAGTTGCCTGAGCCTTTTTTTTTTTTTTTAAAAAAAAAGACAAAAGGAAGAAAAAAAAAAAAAAAAAAAAACCTTTTAGGATTACTATAGAAAAAAATTTCAACCTACAACAGCAGACTTTGACAAGCTACAATAAAGTAAGAAGACAGAATAAAGATATTTTCATCATGAAAAGACTCAAAGAATTTCCTTTATGTACATTTAGGAAATTACTCCAGGTCATAGTCTAGTTAGGGATATATACAGGATATATTCCTTATCCCGAGATATATTAGGAATATACCCCAGGAAAAGAAACGGATCTGATTAAAACAAAGACATAGACCCAAGAGAGCAGACAAGTAAGTCCTATGGTTTCAGCTATGTAGCAGGCCTGAAAGTCTAAATTAGAGCAAGAGGAAGAGAGCCTGAGAGATTTCTCTTAAAGAAAACAAGATCTTGTACATTTTTCGAGAGATGGAGAGATAGTGCCTTACTTGAAGCTGCAGAAATGACCAAAACAAAACAGTGAATTTCTGTAGGGACAAGAAGACAATAATGCCTTTATTCCTTTTGTGTTGGTTTACATTTCAACTCTGTGGGTCAGAAGTTCTGGTCATTCATGCCAACTCCAAATCCATGAGCAAATTGTACTGGACAGTCCTCCCTTCAACAGCAGAGTTGACTATCTCTTCTCTGGGACGTAATAGGATTTCCCCCCAGCCTTCTGCCTGGTATGTTAGTTTTATATATTCCCAGTGCTTTTAGGCAACCATACCAAGTGGTGTATAAGCAGTATGTATATGCTATGCTTTGCTTTGCTTTTAAAAAATATAAACTGTGAGCAGTTACTTTATTTGCATTGCATATTCAAATTGCAACTTCTCATCTTTAAAACAATTTGCCATTGAGGAGACATTGGGCTCTAGTGGACAGCTTTAATTCACTTTATTGCTCTCATATGTGCTTCGAGAAGGTGTAGTGTTCATCAGCCCCTAAGCATTATCTGTAGAATTGGACAGTCCATATATCTGGGAAAAACGTGCCCCTCTAGTAGCAGCGTGCCCGTTACTAGTAAAGCTGATTATTTGTACATGATTTACTCAAGTTTCTGATCAAATCTAGCCATTGCCTTTGTAAATATCTCAGAAATTAGAACTCTGATGAACCAGATTAACAAGAAGGTCACAGAAGAACAGCAAACATTTAAATTCCACTCAGGTGAAAGTCAGCCAGAGGTTCTCTCTCCTAAAGAAGGGAAATTTGGCTGGGTGGTGAAGATCACTGGAAAAAGAGGCAAAGGGCCAGTGGACTGATCAAAGATCTCTTCCAGATACATTCAATGGGTGCCAAAAATTAATATGGATTTTGTTAATGTAGGAAAAAAAAAACCTTGAAGCTTTACCCCTCTCCCCGAGTTTGCCAACCCCTTTTTTTTTCTGGTGCCAAGGTGGCTATAAATTTCCCATAGCTACATGGTACAGGGCTGTTGACTGCTTGGTGCACAGCAGAAATTATACTATTCACAGTAAATGGACTATTCCTGCAGTCCAACATCAGCCAAACATACAAGTTGAAGAGTGAAGAAGATTTCTAGGAATTGGCTCTTGTTCCATTTTTAAGCACAGTAGTATAGATATACCATCTACCACCTAAAAAATGAAAACAACCTAAATCTTACATTTGTTCTGTCCATAGTTAGTTAATGGCTTACAATAAATGTGCAAACTATATCGATATAACTTAAAGTATTGAGAAGGTTTGTTTTTAAAGTGGCATGTATATGCATATTTTGGAGACTTGGTCCTTCTGATGAGAGACCTTTGGTACTCTGTGTAATGAAGCTTGCACAGAGTGGTGGTGTCCATGCTCACATACTGAACAACAGTGCAAAGGAAAGGAAGCTATGTCAACCTGAGAGCAGTGTCTCCATCTTTGTGTTGTTCACAACACTCTATAAGTGGGTTTCTGTTACCCTGTATTAAACTATTGCCCTTAGGGGGCTTTCAGTTCTGCTTCTGTCAGGTTCATTTTTACACAAGTTCAAATTTTTTAACTTGTTTTTATTGTGAAGTCTTTTAAATAAATAAAAATTTGAAGACAAATATGAATAACAATTCTTTGTAAATGTTTGTTAAAATGTGGATTTAAAACAAGAACAACAACAAAAAGAAAACCTCTTGCAAGGATGGGGATCAAGGCTCTGCATGGAGAGGTTACATTGGATATGTGAGCTATTTTCTAATCTCTTTATTAATTTCCAGAAAACACATGATAACTAAATCTCATATATAAAGTAATAGCAGGACATTATTCAGTGAGGTGAAAGAAAACACCATTAAATTAAGTCCCAAACTAAACAATAGCCAAGTGTCCAGGATACAAGAATGGGGAAAAAGAGGCTATCACTGTTGCTTTTCAATATGGGCCTATCCTATTATTGTGGTCTTTATGTGGGAATTGTTTTGATAAAATAAACAATAAGTTTAAATGGCCATTTAATATCTCCAAGATAGGTTTTCCATAACCAGCCCAACATGTTTTCATGTGCAAATGCTTTATTACTGAAGTGTTTCTGGGAGAAGCCAATTACACAGTCTTCTAAGTTGGACCAGGAAGGAAAAAATTCTGCCAGGGTGATTTCAGATGAAAGTCTCACCTCAGATTAATCTTGTAAGATCTTGTCTTGACTGTGTATAAGGGAGTTGGGCTTTTACTCTCCACTGCAGGTTATACAGTCTCTGCTAAGGGACTATGCAGGGGGAAGATGAGGACACAGCTTTCAGGTATTCTTATTTCTTTGGTGGTGCAGGCAAAGTGAATGTAGTATACCCTGGACAGTCATCTAAAGAGGGGTAAGTGCTTGCCTTTGCAGACAAAAGAAGAGTAAACTGGGGTAGGGTGACATGGAAATGGAAAACAGATCTAAACAGATGTTGGTGGAACACCAATAATGTCTACTGCAGAATATAGTTCAAGCTCATTGGATTTTATAGTCTGGCCAGGGATTGTGGTTTAAACTAAAACATTCTTAGCCCGTTTTTGTAGTAATGGATCAGCCTCCTACCCTCCCCAAACATATTTTGAACTTGTACCTTTCCTGTTCTCAAACAGCACAAGCTATTAAATTTGTACATAACTTATAAAATGCTATTATAAAAATAAGCTATGAGGAAGACATTGGACCAGTTAATGTGATTAGGCTGTGGCTTGGGAAGTTGGGGTGGGGCGGTAATTCAAGAAACATTTCTAAGAGTTGATGCTGGTGTTGAACTATGAGTAAGTCTTGTCTAAGCCAATAAGTGAGAAAAAAGGTCTTTCCTAAGGAAGTCACAGGTGTCAGCCAGGTGCAGAGGGGAAACCTGACAGAGCTTGGCACATTTTGGGAGCAAATAGTTCTTCAGAGCAGAAATAAGCATGCATTCATCAACCATTTTTAACAGGATATTTACTAAAGACAAAAAGATCTGATCATGAAAGTAGGCCCAGGAGGATCTCCAAAGTATTAATATTTTCATTTTGATTTTACTTTTTAATATATTTAAAACTAATAACATATCTAATGAATCACTCAACTGATGGTCTTCAAACCCACAAGGAAGTTGCCCAGTCTACTTATCATAGATCATGTATTGCAAAATCATTGGCTTGCCATACACAGCAGGGTGAAGAAGAAATAAGAAGGCACATTCCAACCTAGTATTATCATTCAACTTTGGCAATAATTCTTCTTAAACACTGTCACTTCTTAAACAGTGTCACTAACACTGTCCAACTTCTCTATTCTTGTTTCTTATGAACCATGTTTCATTGGGCAAGTTTTACCTTTCAGAGATCAGTGTTTTCTTAGTTATAAAATAAGGATATATATGTGTTTGTATATATATTGCATTCACAAAGTTATTGTGTGGATTTAAAGAATGAGACCATATGCACAATAAATTAACCAAGGGCATGACTCATGCTAGGTGCTAAACAGATTACGGTTTATTTCCTTTTCCTGATTCTGGACCCTGCTCACCTACTATAACTTCAGGAAAAGATTATTTCATAATTGGGTTTTATGTTCCAGAAACCCTGCTTGCATTATATACATTATTCATTCTCAGAGGAAAAACTTAAGATAGGTATTAAAATTATTCCACTTTACATGAGAAAATTAAGGAAAAAAGGGATGAGGTTTAGGTTGCTCTCCTAATGTCACATGCCTGGCAGGAGACAAAACCTGGGGTTCAACCTAGGTGATGCTGACTAAAACCCTGAGTTTTTTTTCCATAACAACAAAGGTTATTTCAGGCTGTGAAGTAACTGAGAATAAGCCACAAGCAATGCTCAGGTGTAAACCTTCATTTTAAATGTTCTCAAGTAGTCCTTTCAAATGAGCAGAGAAAAACAAAACATCAGAACTTATTTGGGCATTGACAATGATGCCCATACCAGCTGACAAATGTGACCTTTTGTAATTTTACTAGAGTAAAATTTGGTTAGCGTATGTAAACATAATACATAGGATAATTGAAATGAACATGATGCTTCTAGGCTGATATAGGGTGAATCACTCTAAGTGATAAAATTTGTAGAGAGCATTATACAGTCATGTTGCTTTCAAGCTAAACCAAGATACAAGATTAGAAATTTCCTGTGAATCAGGATTATCTGATTCTGACTCATACACTACCTGTAAAATTTAAAAAAGGAAAAAGGATTTTTCCATAGGACCCAACTACAGAAGGTCCTATGAAACTGACACTGAAATGATGTTAGGAGGGCAACATGCTTAAAGATGAGTGACATCTGTGAAAGCAAAGCAGATTGAGCAGGGAGTGTCAAAAGTGTGATGCAAATATAACAAATTCTCTGCCAGCTCAGTGGGGGCTAGTAAGTAAATGTTAGAGTAATCCTGTAGTGAGCAGTTTTTGGCTGAGGCTGTCCCAAGGAGATCATGATCTCAACCCAAAAGCTTATACACACCTGCAGAAGTTAACAGCAGGAAGCTTTTTGCTAACCACTCCTTATAGTTGGATAAGTCTCCTTGAAGGGGGATTTTAGAGTTACATTCCTCCATATTTGCCACAATCTATCCCTTGTAACCTATGGATTCATTTCTCTGTATGCATTTGTAAGACATCTACTCATGGGGAGGGAATTTATAAAAGTAATGTAGCAGCTTCAATCATATTCCCCTTCCCCATTCCAGGACCACGACTGGTACTCATCCATTTCTTTCTTTATCCATCCTTTTAAATCCTTGTGCCCCTCACCTAACACCTAGGCCAATCCCAATTGGTGGCCTGCCTTATGATGTGTCTCACCCTCATCCTTGGTGGATGTGAGTTCCTGCCAACCATATTCTTCTCAGGTAAATGTCCTGCACTTACTCATTTCCAATAACTATTGGGCAAGGAAGTATTGAATGGCACCCAACTGGATAATCTGTATTCCGCACATATTTGTTACTGCCACTGTCGCATAATAGCTGCAGTGTACTCTTCTGCTCATCAGGTTTAGTGGTCTGCTTGCTAAGTAAACCACTGAACCTAATCCCTGCTTTCAGCATGCAGGAGTCCAAAGTGCCAGCTGGTAGTCATAGCGTTTAGTTCTATAAGAGGTTGATTGTGTGTATTGGCAAGAGATATTTCTTGTGGAATAGGATTTCTAATCCTGCAGAACCAAGAGTGGAAGGAATGAGAAGTACAGAGTCTCCAGTGTGGCATTGGAATTGAGTATGACAGTGATCGGCTCCACTCCTGCTTCCCAGAACTAAGTATTCTTTCTGCTGGAGATAAAATGCCATAAAGAGATCTTTAATTCCAAGAAGACAGTAACCCAGGCTCATATACCATTACCTCACAGCTGGTATGTCAGTTGTACCTTCAACAAATCGTTATGATGCTCCACCTGCTAGCTGCTTCTGTATAATGTTCTGGGGGATCCTGAATACATGGCTCTGTCCTTGTACTTCCTTTGCTATGAAGCAGGACCAAGCAGAAGAAACTACCTGATGGCACATCATAAAAATGTCCTGTTGTGTGCTTATTCAGTAGTGTATCTCTGGGAGGTGTCCTCAGCTGCATACTAATATGTGAAACAGAGATATTTATACTTTGTTTCCACTCTCATAGATCCATCTGAATCTTTCTACCCTCAACTTCTTTGTCTTTGATTTTTCATTGTTTGTAATCTAGCTCTGTGTTCAGCCCATGAGCTCATCTGCAATTTGACATGAGTCTGTATATATTCTATTCTGTATAATTCTAATCAATTATTCTTCCACATAAAGTAAATGCCCAAGTATAGTACTTTTCCCTTTGGAAAGATGGGCAATGAGCCTTTCTTAAAGGATAAGCTGAGCTTCACATCTTCATGTGGGTCACAAATGGACTTCTATTATTCTAATTTACCCACCATTCCTTCCCCATTCTTTTGGTAACAAGACCTTTTCCTTTAGTGAAGAACCCTTCCTTACCCTTTCTTCATAAGACTTAATCAAGCTGACTTGCTCCTGTTGACTGTCCTTCTGCAAGTTATAGTGTTCTATATACCACCCAAATATCTTTAGAAAAAAATGTTCTTTTCTGTTTCATAAGTTAACCAAAGTAAACTTCTATTGCTTGCTATAAAATCCCTAACTGATATGAAACTCTATTAAATCATACAACTAGATCCAAAATCCTAGGAAAAACTATATTTTACCAACTAAAAATAGTGTTTTCTTCTAGACAGATGCAGATTTGATGCACATCTTGGTGAGCAGATGGACTTTTTGTACTAATGAGAGAAAGAAACCTCTTCAAGTGGCCTTTTTGGTATCTCCCTTGTGAAGATTCATCCTTGAATACCTTTGCTTGAGTCAATCCTTTAGGTAATTTCTAACAGATAGCAGGGATAAACAGAATGTAACAAGGCACACAATGTTTTTGAAATGGAAAAATGTGATACTTGTAATGCTACACACTTAAGTAGGACACAGGTGATAGTGACTTTGAGCTGAGAGAGTGGAGTAGCAAAAATGAAGTTAAGTTACTAATATTCTTGGAAATGGAAGAAAGATTTTTTTAAAGTAGAATTTTTTCAGTGGAAGCTACATATGAATAAGTTTTGCTTTTGCAAAGACAGTAATATATTTTATTCAGTTGACTCTAATTTAAAGCTACCAAAGTTAATCAAAGTAATTATTCCAGTTTCAGTACTGAAAGAACCATTGAAGAGAATAAAGATTCCATTTTAGAAGGATACAACTTTAGCACAAACTTTCAAAGGACTTTATTTATATTTTTATTTAAAAAGCTTTCTTTAAATTTACAACCTTATAGAACTGAAAGCTTTGGACAATTCCTTAAGTAATCAATTTGATAAAAGAAAACAAGAAGGTTGAATGGAAATGTTAAGACTGGACATGAAAAGTGGTCATGAGAAAACACAAATAAAAATTGTGGTACCTTAATGAATAATACTGTTGATAATATATTTCCCCCTGAATGTGCCAGAAGGACTTTGAGTCAATCTTCTCAATTTCATAGCACAAATCTTGTCTACCTCCAGGCATATGGGATGATTTTACCAACAAGCATAATGGCAAATTTCATGTTGCTGCTAGAAGCCACTTCAGTTGCAAGACCACTACTGTGGTACAGTCATCCTAGCACAGGCTGATCCTGCGTAAACACTGGAAACAAAGTAGGAGACAATAACTGTCCTATACCACTTAACATGCCAATCAATTAAATGTTTAAATTCTGGAAATGTATATTTGCTTATTGAACTTATTTTTTTCTTGAGTATCTACTACAGTAGATAGCCATTTGTCACTTCCACAATTTCTATGCAAGATTCAAACGGTTTCCAGGTAGTACAATTTACCTCAGTCTCTAGAAATGGAGCAGGTGACTAGACCTAACCCCAGCAACCTTTCTACAAAGCTGGCCACAATTATCAATTCAGGTGAGGCAGTTAACCTAAGTTCTTCTAATTTAGTTAATGTTAGATATTTAATGGGGACATTGAAGAAAACATAAAAATGACACTCTCTCTTGTTTTGGGGAATAAAAGGCCTGATACTTTTGGAGCCATGTATGGGCCTAGAAAGAAAACAACCCTGAGGAGATGAGAATGCAGAAAAAATAGAGGCAGAAGACTGCCTTACCTATCAATCCCTTTGAATTACTTAAGACAATAAAATTATATTTCCATTTTAATTAGTTTGAATTCAGTTTAACTCAGTTTCTGTACTTAAAAGCAAAAGCATCTCGAATTATTTGAAATTAATGCTGGAAATAGAGGGTGTTGAAAGAAGATTATCTTCAATTAAAATACAGAGATATATTGAATTTCCTTCCAATCCATGTAAGAAATTGATGATTAAGGATCTTCATTGGTGAAATAGTGGTTCAACTGTGGCCTGTTTAATGTTTTGGCATGGATCTTTTGCTTAGCAAGGCTGCAATATTAGGGAGCATGGCTCAAAAGTCAGAATGGTGCTAC